>APFE031089822.1:0-16477 GCA_000404065.3 Pinus taeda | reverse complement strand
GTTTTCAACAAATTTATTTTTTTCAGCTTGTTGAATGTATGGTTATGGGAAAGGGCATTTAACTACATGGGAGAAATAAGGAGAAACTGAAAACCGGGATGGGAAAACAGAAATTTTTACACATTCTCCAATTCCTTACTCTTTGTCTCTCCCCCTTTGACATCAATGGCAAAGAATAACTTGCTTTTGTGGGGCCGCTCCCATAATGATATTCCTTCTTCTTTCTCAACATGTTTTTTTCTCGAAACCTTAGTGGGTTTTCTTTCTTTCCTAATTTTCTTAAGATTCCATTTCATGTCCTATCTCCAGTCTTGTACATATATCCAAAGTTATGGCATTTAAAACATGTTGTGTTGTACCTGAATGGTGGAGAAAATGTTGCATACCTTTTGTTTGGGAATCCATTAAGTTTTCTAACTTGTCTACTTATAAACATGCTTCTAGGGTTTTGATGATATCTTTTGCAATTAACCCTGCTATGAGTTTTGTAATCCATGGACTTATGCCCAAATTTTGTACATGAATAAAAATAAGCAAGAAATAAACATAAGTACCTAGATGAATTGGATTTTCATGATGATGTTCTAAAAATTTTATGCTTAGGAGGAGGTTTAGTCTTCTATCGCTATTATTATTAAGGTGTCTTCTTAAGAAAATTAGCATTCTTGGATTAAAAACTTCATGCTTGTTTAAGTTTTCACTTGGTCTTTTGAGGACAAAGACTCTAGTTTCAAGTTTTTCTTCAAATTTCTCCTTTGGGGACTTGGTGCTTGCATATTCTTTGCATGAAGGTTCACATGGACTTGATTTTTTTCAACTGACAATTTTATTTAGCCTTTGCAAGCTTTTCAAATTTGTATTGAGCTTATTGACTTTAGCTTTTGATGATACGAATTCTTCTTCATGCTTCTCACTATCTTCTTCCTTCTTCTTTAGTTGGCATTTGGTTACTTGTTCAATTCTTCTTGCTTCTTCATATTGGGTCCTTGAGTAGACTATTTCTTCTTTAAGCCTTCTTTCTTGTTGATCAAATTCTACTTGTAGATTGTTCAAGTCTGTAGATTTTTATTTAAGACATTTTGTCAAAATATTTTTTCTTTAATTTTCTTTTTTTGTGTTAAATGTAAGTTCTCAATTTATTCTAGAGGATATATAAGATCTCCTTTAAAGTATACTATGGCTTCCCCTTCATAGGCATCTTCATATGGATCTAACATACTTGATGAGCTTCTATCAAACAAGAGATATGGGTGAGATAAGGAGACTGGGTGAACCTAAACTACTCCATCTTTAGTGTATTTGTAGGTTTTAACCCTGTACAAAAAATTACCCGCATACAAATTCCAAAAATAGAAAATAAACAATGGTGAGAGCATAAAACATAAAACATATATACACAGAGATTTTCCCTTGGATCCCAAAACTGGGAATACCAGATTGATTTTTCATTATATTCATTTCAATGTTAAAATACATATATATACATGTTGAAGCATCCATAAACCCCAATCTATTAACCCTGGATTAAAACATAATCATAGTTCCCTTGACTGGATCTAAAAAATACCATGGACTGAAAACCATCATGCCCAAAACCATGTGAGAAAC
This sequence comes from Pinus taeda, assembly GCA_000404065.3. Classification (NCBI taxonomy): domain Eukaryota; kingdom Viridiplantae; phylum Streptophyta; class Pinopsida; order Pinales; family Pinaceae; genus Pinus; species Pinus taeda. Next base: position 14,869 of record APFE031089822.1, on the reverse strand, counting down.
CCATGCACAAAACCATAGGTAGGTCCGTCCACCTAATATAGGGTCTAAAAACAATTTCTCGGGGTGCTGCCCCAAACCTCGTGTAGGGAGGCCACTGCCCCCTGTGCATGGGGTAGTCGTGGAAAGAATATAACACAACCCAACATTCTCCCACTTGTTGTTTTTTTTCACGGGGGGCCACATGAGAGCTTAGTCATTGATCCAGCCCTGCAACGCCCATTGTTCTCTACACCAAGATAACTTCTCAATGCTCGCAGACTTTGTCAATGCATCTACAATATTCTTCAAAGTGTACACCTTTACCATCAAAAGTTTTTTTTCCTCAACCATATCCCTCACAAAGTGATACTAAACATCAATGTGCTTTGTTTTTGAATGATAAGTAGGGTTCTTTGCCAAGAGAATTGCACTTTGGCTATCACAGTCGATCCTTATAACTCACTGTACTAACCCCATACTTGAACACAATCTCTGCAACAAAACTGCTTCCTTGCTTGGATGAGTGGCTACCATGTATTTTGCCTCTGTAGTTGAAAGTGCCACTACAGACTGTCTCTTACTCATCCAATTGACTGCACCTGCAAATAGGTTAAACACATACCCACTTGTAGATATTCTCTGATCTAGATCTCCAGCCTAGTTTGCATCAACAAAGCCACAAATGTCCAAAACTCCATCCAGTCCTGGTCTTCCTTGGTAGCACAAATGATAATGATTAGGTCCACACAAATACCTGGAAAACTGCTTCACTGATGTCCAATGCTCCCTCCGTGGTTTTGACATAAACCTGCTTAATACTCCCACTGCATGTGCAATGTCTGGTCTAGTACAGACCATTTCGTACATCAGGCTACTGACTACACTTCCATATGGAACATGATATATGCCCTCTTCCTCTTCTTGTGTCTTGGAACACTGTTCAATAGAAAAGTTTACACTTACAGGAATAGGAACCTTCACTAGTTTACTATCTTTCATATTAAACCTCTGCAGTATTGTCTCGGCATACTTCCTCTAGTTTAACCTGATCTTCCTCTTTGCCCAATCTCATTTAATTTCCATGCCGAAAATATAGTTTGCAACACCAAGATATTTCATGTCGAATTTGGAGGACAATTGGGCCTTTAAATCCTGGACAATTTCTTTGTCATTTCCAACCAACAACATATCATCCACATATAAGACCAGATAAATAACACGACCACTAATTATTTTAAAATACACATAGTGATCTTCTTTGCTTCTCGTGAAGCCAATTCCCCATATAAATGAATGAAATTTTTGATACCACATTCTTGGTGACTGGTTTAACCCATATAGAGACTTTTTTAACTTGCATACCAGTTCTTTCTTACCCTTCACCGCAAAGCCTTCAGGTTGCTTCATGCAAATATTGTCTTCCATATCCTCGTGACTAAATTTTGTTTTAATCTCCATCTGTTCTACCTCAAAACCCAAAGAAGCAGCAACAAATAACAATAATCTAATAGAAGCTACCTTGGCAACAAGAGAAAAAATATCACCAAAGTCAATTCCCAGCGCCTTGGAATAAACTTTTTCTACCAACCGAGCTTTATATTTCTCCACATTTCCTTTTGCATTCATCTTCTTATTAAACACCCATTTGCTTCCAATGGGTTTTTCTTCCATTTGACAACTCCACTAGATCCCAAGCCTCTTTTTTGTGCAAAGATTTCATTTCATCAGCCATGGCCTCTTTCCAGAGTTTTCCATCCTCTGAATCTACTGCTTCCCTCACAGTTCTGGGATCATAATCAGTAATAGATAAAGAAAAATTTGAATATAAAGCATATGGACTATACCTTTCTGGTTGCCTTCTCTCTCGAACTGATCTTCTCACAGCTGGAGTTTGTGTCTATTCATCTTCTGATTCCTCTTCTATTGTAGAATTTGATTCTTCCTCCTTTAGCTCAAACTTTATCTTCTCAAGTTCCTTTGGTAGGACTTCATGTTTAATAACATCTTTCACCTCTCTAAGCACCACATCTCAGTTTTACACAACCTTCCTTGTTTATGGGTTCCAAAACTTATAAGCTTTTAAACCATCCTTGTACCCAATAAATATGCACTTTTCAGATTTACTATCCAACTTTGTTTTTTTCTCCTTTGGAACATGTACATATGCATCACATCCAAATACCCTCAAATGTGAAAGAGAAGGTTACTTACCAGTCCATACCTCTTATGGAGTCTTATCTTCCAACACTAATGAAGGTGATCTGTTGACCAAGTAACATGTAGTCTCCATCATTTTTTCTCTACCCAAAATTCCTATCCTGACCTGACACCACTAAGCATGCTTCTTGCCCTTTCCATCAATGTCTTGTTCATTCTTTCTACAGCTACATTTTTCTCAGGTGTGTATGGAGTAGTCTTCTGTCGTGCTATACCACACTTCTTACAGAACTCTTTAAATTCCTTCTTGCAAAACTCTCTACCGTTATCTGTCCTCAACACCTTTATCTTCTTCTATGTCTAGTTTTCCACCAGAGCCTTAAATTCTTTAAACCTGTCAAAGACTTCATATTTCTTCCTAAGGAAAGATATCCATGTATTCCTTGAGAATTCATCTATAAATGATACACAATACACATACTTTCCTAGTGATGGAACTGACACAGGTCCAAACACATAACTGTGCACAAGCTCTAATATTTGTTTCACCCTCTTACCCCCAAAGGGGAAACTTGCCCGATTTTCTTCCCACATACACAATTTTCACAGAATTCAAAATCCAGAGAGATATTAGACATACCTTCTACCATACCATTACCATGAAGTATTTGAAGCCTCTTCTCTCCAATATGTCCAAGCCATTGATGCCATAACATGTTTATTTCTCTAGAGACCACTAGATTTTCTACTCCACTTTCAGGAACCATCGAATTGTTGTACCCATCCATAACAGTGCTAACTTGAAACTTGTATAGTGATCCAATCTGAAATCCCCACATTAATATTAGTGCTCCCCGAACCATTTTGCAGGTATCTTTCTCGATCACTATTTTTACACCTACATCATCTAGCTTGCTTACAGAAATCAAATTTCTAGCCAATGCAGGAATATGCAGAACACCTAGAAGTGTTCTAATCCTTCCACCTTGCAACTTAAACTTGACTTTTATACGACCAATGATTCTATCCTTCCTATCATTCCCTAAGAAGACATCACCACCATCATATTTCTTATACTCACAAAACCACTCTCTATGGGGAGTGAAGTGAAAGGATGCACCTGAGTCAATCAACCATGCCTCATGATCTACATGTGTACTTGAATAAGAACACAAGTACACATCCCCGTCTTCATCTGAGGTGGTTTTCGCTTGATTCTATGGAAGGAGCATCATCGGATCCCTTTCCTTTCTCACGAGTTTTAGATTTACAGTCTCTTTTGAAGTCTCATTCCTTTCTGCATTTCTAGCAAATCTTTACAGGTTTTCCAGAAGATTTATATATCCTTATAAATTTAGATCTCTCATTCGAGGACTTATTTTTGTTTCTATTCTGGGACCATCCTCGTATATACAAGGCATCACTATTCTGGCCCTCCATATTTTTTTGTCTCATCTCCTCTGATAGCAAGGATGAGACTATTTCATAAAACTGCAAGGTAGTTGCGTTCCTACCTACTGCAACAACTATACTATCCCACGAATCTAGTAGAGAACACAACAAACTGATGCACTTATCTTCATCTAAAATTTTAATATCAACAAATAATAACTGGCTTACCACTGTATTAAATTTGTTCATATTATCTGTCACTGAGTCTCCATATTTCATCCTCAAGTTATACATCTTTTTCCATAGGAACAGTTCACTAGAGAGTTAGATTGGTACAAAGTCCCTAAATTGTCCCACAAAGCCTTCTTTGAAGCTTCCCTCGATACATTCATCAATACTAAATCTAAGGCACACAATCGTATTGTGCTCTTTGCCTTCCGATCCAACTTCGCCTAGTTTTTAGATGACATTGTTGTTGGTTTAGTACTCAGATCTACCACGATTCATTAATATTTATCCACCGATGGATTCTCCATCTTGAGTTTACACAACTCAAAACTTTGACCATTGAATTTCTTGATCTCTATCATTCCACTGCTTGCCATATTCTTTCCCCACAAGAATTGATCCTGCAGATCTCCCATTGAATAGAGTCTACCACAGGCCCAATAAAAACCCCTTCGCACCAAAGGCATCCCCTTGAAGCGAAAACATCTCTAATACCAAATGTAGGTTTTAATCCTGTACAAAAATTCCCTGCATACAAATTCTAAAAACAAAAAATAAACAATGGCAAGAGCATAAAACATAAAACAAATATACACAAAGATTTACCCCTGGATCCCAAAACCGAGTTTACCAGATTGATTTTTCATTATATTCCTTTCAATGTTACAATACTATATATATATATACATATATAATATATATATATATATATATATAATATATATAATATATATATATATATATATATATATATATATATGTCAAAAGCACCCATAAACCCCAATCCATTAACCCTAGATTATAACATAACCGTAACTCCCTTGACCAAATGTACAAAATACCATGGAATAAAAACCATCATGCCCAAAACAATGTATGAAATCCATGCACAAAACCATAGGTAGGTTCGCCCACTTAATATAGGGTCCAAAAAAATTTCTCAGAGCACTACCCTAGACCTCGTGCAAGGGGGCTACTAGCCCCCTGTGTGTGGGGTAGTCATGGAAAGAATATAACACAAACCAATAGTCTTTAGAATGTTCTGGAATCATAACAATGTAGAAGACTTCATTTTCCTTTTCCTTGGTCAAGAATTTGGTGTCTAGCCTTTTTGTTCTTCCCAACTTCAATCTTGATATTTGTCTTTTACTTGTTAGAATGTGGTGAAAGAACCTACTCTTATACTAATTATTGGAAATACTAAGAGGGAGGGTGAATCGATATTTCATAAATTTCAACAATTAAAGATCACAAAGAATTAATGAATAACATCACATCAAGAAATACACAAGAATTATATGAACAATTTATTTATATTACAAGGGAAGTTGTAACTTTTGGTTCACCAGCTACAACTAGAAGGGTACAACTGTAGGTTATTTACTGGCCACTATTAGAAGGAGATACAACCTCTATTTTACCAGCATCCATTGGAAGGAGATGAAAACCTCCTAAAGGAAGCTACAACTTCCCTCCCAAGCACCATCCTCTCACCCTTAATAATAAAATATAGAACAATAATTTTTGTCTCCCATGCCATGGAAAGTGACCTAATTACAACAAAACTTAACAATTTCAATAGTCAAGAAATCTAGTCACTGTCCTCTTTACTCAACCAACACTAATCATTAATTGTTGTCTTCATCCATACAAACTTTGTAGCAATGCAACAGACAAACTCAGTCTAAACCCATGCTTTCTAAAGTAAAAAAAAATGTGCACTCCAACCCAACAATAACACATATCAATAGCTAACGATAACCTATGCATCATCTTCACAACCACTCCATCTCAACATAATTGTATTCATGTTATGGAATCATGATGTATGAAAAATATACCAGTGGTATTCTAACATACAACACAAGCAACCTCACGTTTTCTTACAATGTCGAGTACACATAATTTCTTTTAGGCATAAGATAATTGTTTATCCCAAAACAACACTAACTCTAAATGGAAAGAGCATGAGACTAGTTACTCTAACCAATAATTGTGTGAACACATCCAATTCCACCTACACTTGAACATAACTCAATTCATTACATATTATATATACATAAATACCCTTTGTTTTTCTTGACCATAGTTTCTTTGACTTATGTGTTTTTGTTGCTTGCTTGCAAGACAAGCGTTGTGCCCAATACATTAGTTCAATTTATAGGAAGAAAATCACCATATATTAGTTCTTGCTATAGAATTGTCACACCACATGCACAAGAACACACAACACATGAATTAATTCATAAGTAACATTCACATGATCACTTAGATTGATTTACTCTGAATTCCTTTCTTCGAATTCCCACAACATATGTTTAGAGATACTATTTGCTCATACTGATTGCTTCAAATGTCTTTCCTCCATAAACTTATCCTTAGAAAAAATTTAATGAATTTGGTCCTTTATCTTTGATTGTTTCTCTGCATATCATAAAAATTATCCTTCCTTTTTGACCTCACATTTCTTTAGCGAGTTCGAAGATACTTATTTTTTGCCACAAATTATTTTTGTTTTGATGCACCATGGCTAGGATATAAATATTTTTTTTCAATGTGTAAAAAGCATTGTTAATCTCCTTTTATGAAAAAAGAAAGCATAGTAAATAGTTTTCATTCACAAATACAATCCATGAAAGTAATTTCATTACAATATAGCACATATAATCAATATTGTGGGTCAATATGGAATAAAACATTCAGAACTCTATAGAAAACAAAGGTAAAAAAAAGTATATTTACTCTTATGGGTAAACATTAGTTACATAGAAAAACTTTCAATTAGAACACATCCACCATAGAAAGAAAAATAGACATTTATGAATATAAAATAGTAAGGAAACAATTGTTAAGTTGACATAAAATTATCATACTATAGGTAAGGCGTAACTATGTACATGATCATAAACAAAAAGGAAATGATTTCCATTCATATAAATATTTACAAGGTAATATAGGTAAGAACTACTAAATAGAATTTAAGGTTGAAACATTGACCTTAAAATGAGTAACATTTAAAGTTAAGGTTATGAGACAAATACAATTAGGCATAAGGGCTGATTATTAAACTCTTCCAAATAATTGGAAGTAAGAAAATAGAATACACGAAGAATCTTATAAATATGTAACAAAGGTTTGGCAATGAAGCCACTAACATAAGAACTAGGTATAGGAGCATCCAACCTAGTAGAAAAGTTCAATTTCCAATGAGTTGAGATACAACCATGCTTAAACTTGGAAACATCAAAGGGAAAATACATTATGTCCGGATATAAAATCTTAAATGGAGAAGACATACACAATAATAATAATTATTAACCAAAAACTAGACAGAAAGTGTGAATGGAAAATTAATAGTAAGAAGATAAATGTAAAAGGGTTTATAAACATTACCTTGGTATAGTTACGGGTCCCATTTTACCCCTCTACATGAAAAATTGATAAAAAAAATTAATTATTGGTATGAAGAAGGAGAACTGTTTATATAAAATAAAGAGTATGGTTATACATAATAATAAAATTGCACCTGAGATTATGATGTGGGAAACACTAAATTTTGTAGCTATATAGCTACAATCAATAACAAGAAAAAAAATTGTAATAATTAAGAATAGAGAAGGAATGGTTTAATCTCTATTCATGGTAGAGAATAAATTTCAAACAAACAAATAAATTATTATACGGAAAATAAAACAAGACCAGAATGCTTCTCAATACCTAAGTAAACATATAAAAGTATGGTTGAGAGGGTAAAAATTGTTAATTTTCGATTGCTTTATGTTGTGACAATTACTTTAGTATAATTATTTTCTTCAATTAGCAATCAATTCAATCTTATAGTAATAAATAGAAATTGTCGACAGAATAATAATACAATGAACAATAGAAACTTAATGACAAAAGACACCAATTTTGGTCAAAGACCAAGGGAAAACCCCATAAGGGGGAAAACCCTTTCAAATTATTCTTGTTATTAAATTGTCATAAAATGTTCAACAGACAGATATAATGATTCCTTTCAACAACAACAAATTCAAAGTCAAATATTTGATGTCCACAAGGTCTTGGATAGATAGTGATCGGGTGCTTTATTAAGGCACTCCTTGATGTGAAGCCACCGATTTGTTGAAAATGCAACAAGAAAATCATCGAATAAAATTAGGAATAAAATTGTAATTCCACATCACAAGACAACTTATACATGTTAACTAAGTTAAATTGACTTATTTGGCTCATATAATTCAATTTTGAGGGTCTAACTTGTGTCATTTAGAGTGTCTCCTACATTATAGGAGCCCTAGTTGAGTTTATTTGGAGCTGTAAATAATTAATTCAATTTAACCAAGTTAAAGTCAGCTAAACTAGTTCCAACTGATGGAGGAACTAGCAGCAGGTCACGCAGTGAGGTGTTGCTTCATGCGTTTAACCAGTTAACTGATGATTCACTCATAAATAACTCATGCATGTTAGATCTTAGAGTAACCCAGTTGAGATTGGAGTTTAGTGACAGTGTACTATCAGTTGTATAATCATCTGAATTGTACAGGTGGTGCATGCAGTCAGATGAAGGCCTATAAGGATTGCGCAATTCATATTGAGGAATTTCCCTAATTAATATGGGGCTAATTCCCAAGGAAACAATGCAAGGAAATCGGGACTTGGGAAAGCCAAAATTCAGTTAAGTATTGACCTAGGCTTGTCTAGGAAACAGTGAGATAGATAGAGATAGTGCAGAGGTTGCTCGAGCTTGAGCAAAGCATTGTAATCTTCTCATATTTTCAGGCTAATGAAATATACATATAGCGGGGATTTTTGGTTGTGGATTTACCCAAGAAATCGTTATGTAATTTGTTGATTGAATTCTTTCTCTTGTATGCTTCGTGATTTTTTTATTGTTTAATTGTTTTTGCTGATGAGTAGAGTAGATTCAAGTCTATCATTTTAGTAAATTACAATTAGCATTTTGAACCTACAAGGAATTCCTACATGGTATTGGAGCATAAATCACCTTAGAAGAGGAGAATACAAGTTTGTGTTTTACAGGTGAAATCAAATTTGCAGTATCATTCTTCAGAGCTAGCAGGGTGTTGTTCTACGAATTGAGTTTCAGATATGACCTTGAGGGTAGTTCAAACTATATTTCTTGGAAGGACAGGATGGAGGCAGTGTTGGAATACAATGGGCTAAAGGAATTCATAAACAGATATTCCTAAGCCTCTAGCAATAAATGCTCAAGATCTAGCAGAGTGGAGGAAATGTGTTGCAAAGGTGAGAAGGATCATACTAAAAGGAGTTTGAGATCATATTGTCTCAAACCTCCATGGGAAGGAGACTCCATATGCAATGTGGATGGCCTTAATGGACCTGCTTAAGAACAACAGTGACCACAGGAAGTTGGCACTAAAGGACAAGCTCAGGAAAATCAAGATGGATAAGGTCGACACAATACCAAAGTACTTGACCAAGTTCACCCAATTTTGAGATGATCTTGGAAGTGTTGGTGTTACAGTGGTTCAAGATGATCTGGTCAAAATAACACTTCTAGGCCTTCCCAAGAGTTGGCATAGCTACCAATATTTTGTAAATGGTGTTAGCGCTCAAATCTACCTTAGGCTGAAATAAGGTAAAACTCAAGGCTACATCAAACCACGCTCAGCCTCGTAGCTAGCCCTACAAGGACAGGAGAGGCCTCTCTCTGGGTCAATCTCAGCAAAAGGTAATTGATGAGGCTCGAGATGACTAAATTGATAATTAATTTTAGGCTAGGTATGAAGTACAAGGAGTTTGAAGTCGATTTTTTGGGGTTTTTGTGTTGAAACAGGGAAAGGAAAATTTGGGTGTGGGAATGAGACACAGTTTTTGCAGAGGTCTGATTGGGGCAAGGAAGGCGATTGTCTTGATGCTTTAAAAGTGAAAGAGATGGATAGATCAGATTGGTGAGGAGCTAAGAAGATCAAGAAGCTTTCAAGGGTTCTCCTTAAACACATGAAAACATAGAAAATGAAACAAACTTAAAGGCAGAGCATATCAAATTATGGATTCTACCTTAACACTTCATTTGTTCAATTGCAGAAGATGAGAGAAGGAAAATGACACACATAACAACTTACAGATACTAAAGAAACACACCATCAACACATAAAGCACATGAATCCAAACAGTGCTGAACCCTCGTCTTTCCTTAGCAAATGCAAAAGAAATATGTACAATAGTATGCCAAAGCAATCACAAATGTCCACCATGAAAATGACTTAGAAAATACATAATATAGGCAAGCCAACCCATTCCTTGCCTCTAGGGGCGAGCTCATCAACCTAGGAGTTTGTTTCAACCAACTCTAAACAAAGCACTACAATCTAGGCAATCAAAACAACTTGCCTCTATAAGGTAGGAAACTGATTCATTCATTAAATTTTCACTCTTTGGTGAATGAATCTTCTAGAACAAGTAACTAGGTGCAAAAATTACATCATGTTCAGTCAATTACATCAAGAGAAGTCAAAAATTACATCAAGAAGTGAAATTGGTGAAAACTGGCCGAATTCCTGAGCTGGAGGATGAAAATTTGACCAAAAACCTTTATGCGTAGCGCCTTGATCTCCATGCATAGTGCACATTTCAGCATGTTTTTGGGGCACTTCCTGACATCCAAATTGAGCTCATGATAGCTCGTTGGAAACACCTGGATGTTTACTTTCCAACCCAAGTGGAATTTACCAATTTGGAGCTCATCTGCCCCCTCAAAACTGCATTCTCCCAGAAGTACTTCCTGTTGGAGCAAAAGGTGGCAGCAAAGTGGTTTTCATGGTGTTTTTGGGCCCTTTGATCATCTAGAACTTGATGAAATGCTTCAGAAATAGCTGAGCATGCATAAATCACCATGACAAACCCAAAAATATAATTTTTTCCTTCAGCAAGTGTCCCAATCAAAAGCGAGCGCAACGGCGTGCTATGCGTTGAGCTGAAAAAACCTGTTTTTAGGCCAAAATTTTTCAAAATGACAAAAATTTCTCCAAATTTGCTCAAATTAGGAGTGAACCCTTCATCATGTATCGTGTCCAGCCAATGAAGCCTCGGCCAAAATCTGGAGTGGATCAGGCTTTTTCCGCCGTTTTAGTGCTTTGCTCATCCGCTTCTTTAGAATCTTCATTTTTGCTTTGTAGACATGCATACGAGCCCAATAATGATTTTTCATATGATGAAGCATGTCTTTGTCTCTATTGGCCTTTGCCAACAATTTCTCCAGATGAGTGTTAACATGGATGAGCATAGACTCTCGATTAGCCAGTGTCATATCACCCGGTCTTTTTCGGGCCAATTCTCGAGCCTCACGGATTTGGCGCAGCTCATAAAGTGTATGTTCATCCTCTAGATGTTTGTTACGCTACTCCAGGTAGTTTATCACCCACTTAGCCATCTGAAATTTCTTTCTCAGTGAGTCATTCTCAGCTTTTTGCTCCCGGATGATCTCCTTTAGCTCCAAGCTAGGAGAGCTCGCATCAACATCAATGATCGTGAAATCAGTGTCCCGGCCTCCTGAAGGACCCTCATCATGCATAGGCCTCTTGCCCCTATCTTGGATCTGTACCTGTGCTGAAGAAGAAGGCAATACCCCTTTCACATCATGTGGAGATAATACTCGTGCTGCTGATGGAGTCAACGAGACCCCTTCCACCCTAGGTGGAGATAGTACTCGTCATGTAGATGCAAATAAGGCCCTGTGGCCTCGCTGGTATGTCACATACACTGGAGCATTGACATGCTCAGTCTCAGGAATGTCAAACTGATGTGAAGGCTCTCCCTCATCATGAACTATCTCTGGAGGTGGCTGTGGCGCTGTGAAAAAGTGCCGAGAAATAAAATCCTCCCAGGTAATGTCCTGTTGTGCTACTGATGAACCACTACGATCTTGATCAGCGCGTAATGATAAATACTTCTATGTTGCTGTGCTGGGGTCTTCTTTTGTACTAAAATAACCATCCTCTCTATGTTGCGATACATGAAGTATGGAATGTTCATCAAATGTACCCTTGTAAAATGCATTAACAAACGAACATGGTACGCATAAAGACGTGAGAATTTTCCCTCACAACTGAAATACCGAATGATGAGTTTCATCAAAGGTACAAACTGGTCACTCAGGTATTGGAAAGGAAAAACCCTGCTCAGGTGCCTCATATATCCAGGTTTGATGTACGGCTCATAATAGGATTTCTCTAACTGCTGACGCTTATTCCATTTATCTCCAATATTTGGTATCCCAGTGGCCTCTGCAATAGTCTCTGGTGACAAAATGAAATCAACTATGGCGAGGTTTACATGGCCATCATGTAAATGTAGAACAAACAAATGAGCTAGTTCACGATGATGCTGAATTTGTGAAATTAGCTCACAATAGTGATAGCATGACTGAAGACAAAAACAATCCATTGCAAGCGGGCAAGCCTGCAATTGAACCAAAGAAGTGGGCTCTTCCCTGAGATGCTTACCACCTTTGCCACCTCTGCGAGGCCTTCGTGGCACATTACCCTCTGTTGTGGAATCACCATCATTCTCCTGCTCATAAACTGAATCTGTGTCTGACATGGCTTTGAAAATATAATGTCTGCAATATGTATGTTGATATAGGGGTGGTGAAATCAGAATTTCAATGCATACTCAAAACCCAAATATGTTTACCGAAGCATCATAAGAATTAAGCCATAATGGTAATAACTCTGTTTCAGTGTGTTGGCATGAAACATTCACTGTTTTGATCACAAGGACAGTTTTGACAAATGAACAAAAGTGTGAAGTGCACCCTTTGTGATGTTGGCTAAAACTTGAGAAATGAGTATGGGACTGTATTTCACCAATAGAGAATAAGAAAATCTTCACAAAGCCACCCACATGTCTTTTTAAAGAAAAAAACCCTAAGGAATGATTTTGGTATGAGCATAGGGCTTCATTTTTCTACACCCAATACATCCAATTTTCCACCTCAAACATACTACAAACAATTGAGAATTGACTGAGCAGCCATCAAACACCTACTTGCAAGTTTTGGAGTCGATTTGGCAAGATCTGGGCGCATTAACAAAATTTTTTTGGGGCTGTGACTGAGTGCGTAGCGCCCGAACCCAATGCATAGCGCACACCTGTGTGTGTAGCGCCTTTGTTTTTTTTACACCGGCCAGTGAGGCCCAGCGTGTAGCACACACTCTATGCGTAGCGCACAGACCCAACACATAGCGCATGCCTCCAAACATTGTCCACGGGTTTGAAACACGACTTCGGCCTTCACAAACTCAAACACGATTTCTACCTTTGGAGTTTTGAACAAATGAAGTTGTTTGCCTCTTTTATATGTGAAGAAAAAATCTCACCAAATCATATTTGATTTAAATTGGTTCAATAACCCACTTTATAATGTTTGCACTTTTTCACCTTTGGTCTTTTAATACAATACTGCTTTTTGACTTTCTCTTGCTTCTCCTGAGGTTTGGAATGATAGTATTTTGTTGATTTTTGTAGGGATACCTGTGATATGATCTGGCAAAGGAGACCAGGGTTGCGCCTAGAAAATTCAAGAACTAAAATTTTTGAAAATTTATTACAAAAAATGAAATGTCGACTTATCTTCAAAACAGAGTTTTGAAGAGAAGTCCTAATCTATCCGTATAATGATAAAAATCTTTGAGATAACCACCTATCAAGGACCTCCCTCTGGCTTGCTGGCTTTATTAGACTTTGCAAAAACCAAATTGACTTAACCCTAGACCTAATGACCGAGAACACTTGTCATGACTTAGGAATTGAAACAGGGCTGCAAATGACCTTTCAAGACTTGATTTTTATGAATAGACCTGACCCAGCAGTGCCAAGCAGGAGGGGAATGAGTGACACAAACCTTTTCGTCAGATTTATGGCATGCCTTACGAAATGAAACTGATCGAAACTAATGGGACACCTAAACATGAAATGCAAAAAGAGTTATGATCTCTGACGGAGGGATAACCAAACCGACTCTAACATTGGCTCCAATGGGGATGGCAGCTACCGCTTCTTGGAGGTGCCAAGAACTGCAGATCTTTGGGAGAGCAAACAGTGCCTCCATCCATTGGCTATGGAGTCATTATTTCAACAGACAACACGACACTGCCGACTCATTTATGGACTGAAACTTGACTAAAATGATTGAAAAACTGACTCGGCAAACTTCAAACTAAACTGTAATGAAACTAGAATGAAATGCTGCCCTTTAGCTGCTTATTGATTTACAAAATCTACCCTACTTGGCTGCAAAAACAATAGATCAGGTAATACTGAAATGCCAGGTCAACCATTCAAGTAAACCTGAGAATGATGCCGCTTGAGAATGCTTCCACCAGGACACAGATGTAATTGCTGGTAGCCCTTCATGCACGTAATGAGCCTGGTCACATAAAAGACAGCCTGATCTATCAATCAAATTGAAAAACATTTCCATGTATGTTGCAATAGGATCGCAAAAGCCAGACTTTGTTTGTTGCCCCAACTCTGCAATACATACCTCCAGCTGCACACTGTCAATGCAAACATCTGTAGGCAAATCTATTATTTCCTGTTTCGAAGGAGGAAGAGTTTCCAAGAACTTTTTAGGATTTTGGAAATCATATGACTGGATCTACTCATTCAAATACTGAATCTCCTTCTCAAGTTTTTCAACAATTAACTCACAGACACCAATTTTAGTTTCAAGAGGGAACTTTGGAGATTTCAAACATTGAAGCAAGGCACTGAAAAATTCTTCATTAATTTCAATATCCACTAACCACTCTCTAACTTTGTTTACAACTTCACAAAGTGCAGGGTTTTCCACATACCCTACCATTGCATAGATGGATCAGCGAGCACTAGAATGTCTGGATCGAGTTGGAGTCGTCAGGTGAATGTTTCAGCCTTCATATGTGTTTGACTGCTGTCCTCCATCAGCATCAGATCTACAACTTGATTTCATGTACTGGGACAAGACAATCAATAAGTCGAATGTCACATCAACAACAAACCATCTCCCCAGTATGGTCGCCACTATGTTAGCACTCAAATCTACCTTAGGCTGAAATAAGGTAAAACTCAAGGCTACATCAAACCA
>APFE031089819.1:0-36107 GCA_000404065.3 Pinus taeda | reverse complement strand
CCTCTCAGCCCGAAAGCAGTCAGAAATAGTAGATCTAGGAAACGACAGCCGCATGCAGTTCTACCGGCTTCAGATTTGGATCACCAACGGACGCGGCCCTCAAATAGCTCTGATACCATGTAGGATTTTACAAGGTAAGTTCCTCAGAAAGAACACCAAAAGGACACCGCTGACAACCAGATCTCAAATCAATACACCAGTATTTTTGACATGGTTAAAACCATCAAAGAGGGAAACAGTCCACGGCCTTAGCCAACGTGGCCACTTCAGGCAATTTATTAATCAAAGAATGAAAATTTACATAAGATTTCTCTCATAGATGGATTACCCGAACAATGACCCTCCATGCGCTTTAAATAGAACTCATGGACCAATCAGGTGTCAAGCCACGGATCAAGTGTCGGTAATACCGAGGAGAGAGTGAACCGTTGGATCACTACATATCGTGACCGTCGGATTGTAAGTTACAAAATGTACAACGGTAAAGAAACACACTTTACCTAACTCTATACCTAACTCTATACTAGACCAAGTTGAACTTAACTATTTCCTATGTGTCGGAATATCCTAACAATCAGTGGCATCAATTTGAAAGAATTTGGGCTCCTTGCATTTATGACCTGGGGAGTATTTTTCATCACAGTAGTAACATAATCCCTACTTTCTTATTTCGGCCATTTCTACAGGTGAAACCTTTTGAACCTTAAGTGTTTGAGTCGTGCTATGAGACTGTGAGGGACGACCCTTGGCGGTGAAATTTGGGCAAATGGACTGGGCCGCTAATGCACGTTCCACGTTACGAGCTACCTTGCAAGCCTCCGACCATGTGGGAGGCTGGTGCAGTCAGACGTGGGCTTGTATGGCCTCTTGAAGACCGCTGATAAAACATTCCATGTAGAATGCATTTGGGAGACCCCTAGTGCGGAAAGCTAAGGCTTCAAAGGCTTAAACATATCCATCCACTGTGCCAGTCTGTTGGAGCTTAGTGAGACGACCCAAAAAAGTAGAGTCATGGTCAAAGCGCTCTGTAAGAGCTTTTTTGAAGGCGTCCCAAGTCAAAAAATTTCCATTGCAACGTTGATGCCATTGCCACCATTGCCATATTTCATTGTCCAAGTACATGCTCCCCAACATAAGCTGAGTCTCCTTATCTAAGATGTAATTCATATTGAAATAGTACTCCATTTGTGCTACCCATGCTGCCAGGTGAGAACCATCAAATTTATGCATATCCATCTTGGGAGGTCGCGGACGGGATTGTTGGTGGGTGCCCCAGAAGTGAAGAGAGTGGCTAGACTCACCCTCACTGTGTTCATTGCCAATATACGCCTCCTCGCGGGCTTTTGCCTTGCCCTTAGAGAGTGTGTTAGTTAGTTTGTCGAGCTGATCTTGGATGTCTTTCAAGGATTGTTCCAGTTTGTCGATCTTCTCATTGGCCATAGCTTGAGCTCTAGTTTCTACCATGCACCGATCTGATGTACTTGAAATTTGGGACCGCCCGAATTTTTTTTCACTAACAATTGAATGGTGCCACCTTGCTCAGTTCGTCATCTTGATTCTTATGGGCTAGATCACCAATAAGCGCCTCGAGGGGTCCTGATATCTTCTTTTTTTTTCCTAAAAACTCCTAACGGAGTTTTACTCCTTGCTTAGGAATACTATAGTAGCCGAATCCCCAAAATGTCAATGCTGCCAAAAGTCCTACGAAAATCACGCCCCGGTATAGGAACCCCACACAACTACTCAGATCTGGTGGACCTGAGAGATCTGAATGGCTGATCGAATAGCTCTAAGCAGCGAAACAGATTGCTGCTGCGGATCTGATGGATCTAATAGATTGGAATGCCTATTTTGTTAACTCGGAACTGCGGGACTGATGTTTGCTGCTGCTGCAACCCCACTTGCGAGATCTGATCTAGCAGAGATTATGCGTAATCCCGAGATAGAAAAGGGAACTATGGTCTCGAAGAGTGTCAGGTGCTACAGATCACAATATACATAAGGGTCTGACAGTAGTACTCGACCCAATGTTTCAGGGCTCTAACTAAGGAGGATCAACCATACCCTTAGCCATACAACCTGACTACCCTATCGTACGGGCAAGTAATCTCTCTGAGTGTTGTTTTTGGTGTACTGTAGCAGCAAGACGGACAATGGTTTATCTATGGCGAGGTTTCAAAGGAGCTAGGGGGCTTCCGATATACCCAGAGGGTACTTGGAAGACAGTCTGTGCGTGGTTCTGTCTAATGCGCTACTACTCGAAGGGGTACCCATAGGGGTTACAAGGGAGTCCAACAAGCATGACCACCTCTTGTATTTCCTGTGTGCATGCCTCCCCAAATCCGCAGGTTTATGCGCTCAACGACAGATCTCGTGGTTTAAAAGACGCCGGAACACGTCTCTAGCCAAAAAAAAATGCTAAGAAATGGAGATCCCACCAACCCTAGAAAGAGCTCTGATACCACTTGTTATAGCTCTTAACCTGCAAGATGATACCAGAATACAGAGTATGTGAAGAAATATACCCAGAACATAGAATAGTGAGAAACAACAGCAAGTATTTATTTATTCAGAAAGCAATGTTCACTTGCCTCTTCGAGGGGGCAACCTCCAATAGAGCAGAGCTCGATTACAAAATAAGACACGATGCTCCTCGCGGGGAGTCTCTATCCTTTATATATTACTCATACATGCAATACCATGGATCACTATTATTATTATACCATCTATCTAATACCATGGCCCATTTTCAATTAACTGTGGTCCCGTCATTAAGTGCGGGTTAACTGCTTACAATTATTAATATGGGCTTTATTGACTCTTTACTTAACTATAACTAGGACTCGATCCTACTACATAAATAAGGGGGTTAGAGGGGGACCCTAACACATCACCCCATAACCCACAACAGAATGGGGTGGCCGAAAGGAAGAACAGATATATTGTGGGAGCAGCTCGAGTGATGTTGCATGACCAAGGCCTACCACTTCATCTGTGGGCTGAGGCATGCAATACAACAGTGTACATTGAGAACAGAAGTCCTCATCATATTTTGGGGATGAAGACACCTATGGAGGCTTTTTAGGGGAAGCGGGCAGATGTGAGTCACTTCTGCATCTTTGGATCACCAATTTTTTGTCATGTGACCAAAGATGCTCTGAAGAAGCTAGACCCAATAGCTGAGTTGGAGATACTTGTGGGGTACACAGATACACCCCACAACTATCGTGTGTTTCTGCCTACCAGTCAAAGGATCATAGTGCGCAGGGATCTGAAGTTCGACGAGCAGAGAGCCATGTGAGTGTCACTTGAGAGGGAGCTCAAGTTGCATGGTGATGAGGAACTTTTAGTTCCAAAGGAGGAGGAGCCTCTTGATGATGTGGATCAACTACATGCAGAGGATCTAGTAGTGGAGACCACCACTCCTGGAGAGTCTTCCAGATACGGGTGGAAACGCTCGCGGGAAGCTGACAGATTAATGCAGGATGCGAGAGAGAATGTGGGGAAGCCATCCTCTCAGTGTAGATAGAGGAGATCTCCCGTGAGATACGTTGCCTACATGGCCCTCGTTGGGGAGTGTGTAGCGACCGAACCTTCTTCTTTTCAGGAGGCAGTGCAGCAACCAATCTAGGTTGATGAAATGGTAGAAGAGTACGATTCTATGATGCGGAACAGTGTGTGGGATGTTGTCCCTAGACCTGCGGATAAGTCAGTGGTTAGTTCCTTATGGCTTTAAAAGGTACAGTAGGCAACTAATGGCAGTGTTGAGAAACACAAGGCAAGGTTTGTTGCCGGAGGTTTTTCACAGGTTGAGGGGATCGACTACAATGATACCTTTTCTCTCGTAGCAAGGTACTCATCTATCAGATCTATGCTAGCTCTATCAGCTCAGACTGGTTGGCAGATCCATCAGATGGATGTGAAGATGGCATTCCTAATGGGAAGATTGAGGAAGAGGTATACGTTGAGCAGCCCGAAGGATTTGAGACCTTCTATTGCGATTTGCATGTCTGCCGACTCAAGCGAGCACTGTATGGGATGACGCAAGCACCCCGTGCTTGGTATACCAGGATCAACAACTATTTCACCGGGTTGGGCTTCACCAAGAGTGAAGAAAATGTGAACCTATACCACATCATGGTAGATGCTAAGCCATTAATTATTATATATTATGTCAATGATCTAATTTTGATAGGTGATGACCAGCTGATACAGTCTTGCAAGGAGGACCTTGCAAGATAGTTCGAGATGAAGGACATGGGCCTCATGCACTACTTTCTAGGCATAAAAGTGTGGTAGAAAGATGGGGAAGTATTTGTGTCTCAAGGCAAGTATGCCAATGAGATACTCATGTGCTTTCACATGGAGAATTGCAAGCCCATGTAGACTCCTCTAGCTGGCAACTGGAGAAAGGAGGATGCTACTTCAGGTGAGGTAGTAGCTGCTACTATTTATCGGCAGCTGGTGGGTTCACTTAGGTATCTGGTGAACACACAACCCGACTTATGCTTTGCAGTGAACCAGCTAAGTCAAGTTATGGTTCAGCCTACCAAGCTGTTTTGGAAGGCAGCGAGCATGTACTGAGATATCTCAGAGGCACTACACCGTATAGATTATGGTACAGAAGGATAGAGGGAATGAAGTTGTAAGGCTTCACAGATGTGGATTGGGTAGGTAGTCCATCAGACCGGAAGAGCACTTCTGGAGGAATCTTCAACCTTGGTTCAGCTACAGTTTCTTGGTATAGAAGGAAACAGAGATCAATTGCACTTAGCTCAGCAGAGGCTGAATACATGGCTGCCAGTCAGGCAGCATGTGAGGCCATTTAGATGCGGAAGATTCTAGTGGGAATGTTTGGTCAGATGATGGATCCTACGGTGATATACTGTGATAATCAGAGTTGCATAAAACTCTCTCAGAATCCAGTGTTTCATGACAGGTCCAAGCATATAGATATCCGTTACGATCATCTACGAGACTGTGTGGTCAAGAGGATCATGATGTTGCAGTATGTTTCGACCAAGGAGCAGGATGCAGATATTTTGACTAAGGCATTGTCAAAATGCAAGTTCAAGTTCCACAGAGACAGGATCAGGGTTAATGATAATCCCTTTCTTGTTGAGAGGGAGTGTTGAGATTTGCAACAAGAAATGCTAAAAATAACACTGCTATAAATAGTCAGGGTATAAATAGCACTTCAACCATTGGAGATCTTAGCAACAATGGGTGAAAAGTGAAAGTGCTAAAAATAGCTTTTCTAAAAATAGCATTTCAGGATCCCTTCTTATTTTAGTCAATCCCTAGACTAAACATAGGAAGTAAAATTCGAATTTGATATTAACAACAGTTTGGAAATTAAATAATTAATTCATATTGAGTTAATTAGTTAAAGAAAATCAAACTTGAAGTCTATGTGAGGACATGCAACAGTTTCTCCTTTGATTGAGGAATTTAACCTTCAGTTAAAGAGATAAGGATGAGTTGTAATATTGAGTTGTAATTAGTTGACTTAGTTTAACTTAGTCAAATCCAATTAGATTAATTTAACAGTTTGTTAAATTAATGAGAGTTCAATTAGTTAATGCTTGCATGCATGTAACTATAGTAATTCAGATAACTGAATATTCAATCATCGATAACTCATGCATGTCAATTCAGTCAGAGCCCAGTTGAGATCAGATGGAGGGACAGTGTACTATTAGTTGCTAGGATATTCCTTGGTGAATATTCCTTGCATGCAGAAGGAATATTATTCCTTATAGATTGCGCAGTTGGACCTGAGGTTACAATGAGTGTGATGAGGCCAATTCACACATGTGATCTCATTGGACCCCTATCAAAACTGCGCAAGGAAATAGGAGGCTTGGAGGGGTTGAGGAAGATATATTCCATGTCTATTGAGTCTGTGAGCTGGATTGTTTGATTGTAGAGAGAGCAGGATAGCTTGAGAGCTAATTCTTTTTGTAACTTGAACAAGATTTCCACTTGTATGATAATACAGAGTTGAGGTTTTAGGCTGGTGCTTTCCCCAATGATATATCTTCTGTGTTATGGTTGATTACTTCTCATTCTTAGTTATATCTTTTCATGCTTGATGTTGCTCATGTTCGATTAAGCTTCCACTAAATTGTTTGTAGAAGTAGATCAAGTGTTTTGCTTTAGTACATTGCATTACTAGGTGATCTATAGTGGGAATTTCTACACTCCAATGGCTAGGTCACTTTATTGATCTCAACAACAAAAAGAGTACAATACAAATCTTTGACTCATAGAGTAAACCTCCTTATAGAGTGGAACTTGTTTCTCTACAAAGAAACATTCCCCTTCAGATAACTCTCCCTCACAATGTGACTTCCTTTAGCAAATAAATGATAGAAACAAAATAAAAAGGACTCTCACACTGAATGTGGCAACAAGTCCTTATACTCATTCTGAGATAATAATAAAAAAGGAAGCACAAAAACCACTGTGTCATAATGAAGTGTTGAAATTACCTTTTCTCAACAACATACTGAGAATACATTGAAAATAGTTTCTCTAGTGAAGAAATAGCTACTGCAGATTCGTCTGGAAGGTTGGAAAACCCTTGTCTAGGCTCTTTCCATGCTAAAAAAGGTCTCCATATGGCCTCAAAACAATCTCTATCTGCAACACAAAAGGACTTGGCTCTCCAAGAGGTCCAACATATAGTGATAAAATCACAAAAATGATGTTTCCAATGTGTTCAGAACACCGAGAATCCCCTATGTAGGCTCTTCTTGGGCTCAAAAACACTGAAAAATGACCAAGTTAGGCCTCGTGAAACATTTCTCTGCTATTTGTCTTACAAAATGGAATAACTTGTTAATTGAGCAATGAATCGTGCCTTTTGGCTGACCGTCAAGTGATAAATTTGCTCGAGATCAATGTTTCTTCCATCGAAAATGGTGTAATTTTTTTCCTCTTTAAAATGACCACTTGCACCCAAAAAATCGCCCTACAAACATGGCCATATGGGGGGTCATGTGGCCAAGGCTAGGCACCACAAATCAACACCCCAGCTCCTATCCCTCCGCTCAATTAGCCAGTGGTTATGAGTAGTTGTATGTGACCGATGGTAGGGCTTAACCACTTGCCCCTCTCGTCATAACTCTTGGGTGTGGTCATATCCATTTCCAAGAGGACCAGTGGTCAAGGCCCATCTGCCCACCCCTTTCGTCATACCTTGTGTTGTGGTCACATATGGAACGATGGAACCGAGGGTCAAGGCCTAATACCCAACCACTCCACTTTTGCCTCCTACCATTCTTCTATGGGTTATGTGGTAATGTATACAACCAGAGGCTAGGGCTAGTCGGGTGGGTCTGTCAGCTTGTTCCCTCCCTCCAACATGCCGATGAGTTGTATTCAAATATAATTGGTGTACACCATATATTAAGAACCAAAGGCATGACATAATGGTAAAACATTGGACCTTTTTGGGGGAGGTCAAGGGGTCAAACCCTGTCAAGGAGTTTTTTCCCTTATAAATTTTTGGCATGAAAACTGAGGGCCGTGTGGTGCCCTCCCATTGGGCCATGTGGCACCTTATCATTGGCCCACGTCAAACCAAAAAAACAATAAAATTTTGACACTTCAACCTGTATGGTCTTGCCACTTGTCGAGTCCAGATTGGTTCACATGTCTATTATACATCCCATTTAGGATGACGTCATTATACGGCCTGCCAAGTCAGCATCCCAGTCAACCTTGCAAGTTGACTTTTTAGTTGTTTTCCAAAAACATCAAAACATGATAACGTTTGCATGCGGTATCGGATTGAGGCGGTTCAAATGTCATTGAAATTAAAATGATGAGATCTACTATTTAGAACCGATTTCGAGTGATTCTGAGCACTTCTGATTTTTGAGCATATTTTGATCCCTAATCATACCTCCCCATTGGGAAGCTTTTGGACATCCAAAAGCTTGTTTTTACTCAGCAAGTAAGTGAGAATACAACTTCCTCACTTTCCTATTCTCAATCCATTTTTCTTTACTTTGATTGGTGCCTTTGAGCCCCACTCGAAGATAATCCACATTACCTCTACATGAAGTCTTGATTTTCCTATCAAGAATTGAGTCTTCCGGCAACTCATCTAAATATCCAAGAGCAAAATCTTGAATAGATGGAATTTGAACATTCTCTTCATGATCAACAATCATTGGAGACTCATGCAATCTTCACCTTGAAGTATTTCCTTGCTGATATATAACCTAACTTGATCATCCACTTGGAAATCATGATCAACTTGATGCTTGCCATGCCTTACTTTGTACTTGGCTTTGCTTTCCTCAAGCTTCTCTTGTACTCCTTGATGCATTAACTACATTTATTCAATGAAATGCTTGGTTTTTTCCACATCACCATGACCATCTACTACAAAATATTTACCAAAGACAAAATACAAAGGAGACTTTGGAAAAATAACCCAAACAAGCTTCAAATGGAAATATTTGTGTAGATGAATACTTGACACGATTGTGGCATGCTGAATGTAATGCGAATTCTCATCCCAAAGTTGAGGATACTTACCACAATATCCCTGAATGAGGTGCATCTTTTTACAGTATGTAATAAGTCCGATGCTCAAATTCCCATACAAATGACTCATCAACAAGCCAAAATAACATCAAATGCCAAAGAAAATATTGTTGCATATAAGTGATTTTTTCACAACATCACTTTTACAAGATACCTAGCTGTGGGGTTATGAAACATGTGAAATACAAAAGAAATGCAGTATTTAACTAGAAAAATAGTCCAACCATTTCTTACCCAACTAGGCTAGGGAGTTTTCTTCCTACATTTCACTTTCTTTTGGATATGCTTTAGGGATGGTTATGGTGTGCCTCGCACGTTATTTTTCCTTCTCTTTCTGGGGTGATTTCAAGACCTGTTTTTCCTTCTTTGGATGCATATGTGGATGCAATTTCCAACATTTCTCAATCCAATGCCCACTTATATTACAATGGGTACAAAATTTTTTGTGAGAATTTCTTGGTAAAAATGTCTTTGAATTTGGAAGAGGATTTTCCTTCTTGGTCTCACCTCTAATCGACATATTCATTTTCTTGACTAATGATTTCCTTTTTTGGCACTTGGCTACGCAATGGTTAGATGCATGACAAAAAGTGCAAGGAAACACATTCCACAAAATTTTATTCAAATCATCATGTTGTTTATAGTAATAGAAAGCCTTTGAATAATCAGGATGTTTATACCTTTCATGATTTTCCTTGGGATTATGATTATGGCGAGGAGAACTTGATTGATGAGGAGGACTTGACTTAGTTCTTCCTTTAAAGCGCTCATATCTCTTTGGAGCTATTTTTCCATCAACATCATCATCATGACGTGACTCTCTTTCAACCTGCAAGGGTTCTTGCTTCACAGCTTTCACACTTGAATAATTCCTTGATTTTGCAATTTTGGAGCATTCTTCAACTTCTTCTTGAACATAGTCTAATACTTCATGCTCAGGTTGTGTTCTCACCTCAATAGGATTACCAATTCCATGACTATGAATTCCAAGACCCTTACCATTGTACCACATTTTGGTTAACCATTTTATGCCAATACCCTTGGTATGTTTCTTCAATGATGCAAAAGAAGCATGATCATTGTTAAGAGAATGAATTGAACAAGAAGTATCTTTTACCCTCCTTTTCTAATTAAGACTCTTAGTCCTCTTCCTAGAGCTTAGCCATCTCCTCTTCCTTCTCTTTCATAGACAAAGTGGTAGATGAGGATTCAAGAAAACCACTCTTGTGATTTACATATAAGCAATGTTCTTCATTTGAAAAAGGGTAAAAACATCAGTCATCCCATGACCACAAACTTTTTGATCCTTGGAGGAAGCTTCGGTAGCTTAACGTTCCCCAGTTTTCTCTTTAATGACATTCTACAACATCATGCGCAACATCTTCTTTTCATCCTTTCTTGCTTCGAGCAATCTTCTCATTTCCATGTTCTCCACTTGGAGAGAGGAATATATCTCTTCTAGTTCTAGGAGTCTTGTATAGTGCAAAATTTCACCCATACTTGCAATCTGGATAGAACTTGCTCTAATACCACGTGATCTGAAAATGAAAATTGATTGTCCTTTGACACTTTTCAAGATAGATTTAGGTCTTTAAATATTAACTTAGATTGTGACTTTTCCAAATGTGAATAGTTAAGTTTTCAATGGACTTAAAGATGAAACAAAATCATATGCAATCCCACATGGTAAAAATGAACAACCTTGTGATAACAAAGTTCATCCCTCTTGGGCTATGTCTCTGGGCCTTGCTCCAATGGCTAGGCTGCTTTATTAATTTCAACAACAAAAAGAGTACAATACAAATCTTTGAATCATAGAGTAAACCTTCTAGAGTGGAACTTGTTTCTCCTACAAAGAAACATTCTCCTTCAGAGAACTCTCACTCACAATTTGACTCCCTTTAGCAAAGAAATGATAGCAAAAAAATAAAAAAGACTCTCACACTTAATGTGGAAACAAGTCCTTGTACTCATTATGAGACCAAAAAGCACAAAAGTAATTGCTTCGTAATTAAGTGTTTAAATGGTCTTTTCTCACCAACACATTGAGACTAGATTGAAAATGGCTACTCTAATGAAGAAATAGCTACTGCAAATGTGTCTGGAAGGTTGGAAATCCCATGTCTAGGCTCCTTCCATGCTAAAAAAGGTCTCCATATGGCCTTAAAACAATCTTTGTCTGCAACACAAAAGGACTTGGCTCTGCAAAAAGTCTAGCGTAAAATGCTCAAATCACAAAATTGATTCTTCCATTATGTTCATAACACCCAAAAACCCCTATGTAGGCTCTTCTTGGGCTCAAAAAGACTGAAAAATGACCAAGTTAGGCCTCTTTGAACATTTCTCTGCTATTTGTCCTGCAAAATGGAAAAAAATTCTAAGCAACGAATCACTCCTTTTGGCAGACCACTGAGCAATAAATTTTCTTAGGATCAATGTTGATTCCACTTAAAATGGTGCAATTTGTCTCCTCTTTAAAATGAACACTCGTGCCCAAAAAATTGACCTACAAACACAGTTGTATGGGGGGTCACGTGGCCAAGGCCAGGCACCACGCGCTGACCCCCCATCTCCTAGCCCTCTGCTCCACTAGTCAGTAGTTATGGGTAGTTATACATGACTGTCGGTGAGGATTAACCTACCTCCCCTCTCATTGTAACTCATGGGGGTGTTCATAGCGATTGCCGAGAGGACCATGGGTCGGGGCCTATCCACCTACCCCCTTGGCTATACCCTGTCCTGTGGTCACATATGGAACCATGGAACTGGGGGTCGGGGCATAATCCCCTCCCCCTTTGCTTTTTCCTCCCACCATTCCATCATGGGTCATGTGGTAATGTATACGACCAGGGGCCATGGCCAGTCAAGTGAGCTCGTCGGCCCGACCCCTCCCCCTAATGTTCAACGAGTTGTATTTAAATATAAATGGATTACACCATATATTAAGAACCAAAGGCATGGTGTAACAGTTAAATGTTGGACTGCTTTGCAATAGATCGAGGGGTCGAACCCCACCGAGGCTTGTCAGCCCTTATAAATTTTTGGTATGAAAACCGAGGGCGACGTGGCGCCTCATCATTGGTCCACATCAAACCAAATAACAAATAAAATTCTGACACCTCAACCTGTACGGTCCTGCAAATTATCGAGATTGGTTTGGTCCCCCTATCCACCATACATCCTAGTCAGCATGATGTCACTATACAACCTACCTAGTCAGCAGCCTAGTCAACCCTATAAGTTGACTTTTTAGATGTTTGCCAAAAACTTCAGAACGCGATAACTTTCACATGCGGTGTCTGATTGAGGTGATTCAAGCATCATTGGAATCAGAACAATGAGATCTACAATTTAGCACTAGTCGTGAATGATTCCAAGTAATTTTTATTTTTGAGCATATTTTTATCCTTGATCACTTGTCCAGGTACGACCAACTTGGTCTTAGGATGACATAATGACTCTTTTAACTTAAATAAAATTATTTTTCTTATTTCTTTC
The DNA here is from genome assembly GCA_000404065.3 of Pinus taeda. NCBI lineage: Eukaryota > Viridiplantae > Streptophyta > Pinopsida > Pinales > Pinaceae > Pinus > Pinus taeda. The sequence goes on along the minus strand of APFE031089819.1, from coordinate 24,047 downwards.
AAAATTCCAAATGGGACTTGACTCATGTACAATATATTGAATCATGATACTCTTTTGACTCAATGAACCCTAGAAGCATGAAGAACATGCTTGACAAATGAAATAATAATAATAAATTATTTTTATTCTTTTGGTTTTACATGGAATAGACAAAGATACAAGTACAATGATAATTATGAAGATCGAACCTAGTTACATTTGCCAACAGAAAAGACATTTTTGTTGTAAAAAGCATAAACAACTAGGAATATTTTTTTTTCTTCCATCCATTAATGTTAAAATCCAATGACATCGAAGGCACCTCAAGCAAAATATACACAACAAAATATGGGAATCTTATGCACATGTCTCCTTGTCGATTGCAACTCAAATACCTTTTATGTTTTTCTAAGAAGAATTGGATTCTAATACTGGGAGTGATGTTGTCCTCTTAGTATTTCCTTCTATTAGTTGGGAGACTAATTAGGGGGTAGTTTAGCTATAAGTTGGTGGTAGTTTACTTGAAATATTTCATTATTAACATGTATCATTGTATAGATTTGAGACCCCAAATTTATCTCAAGTTCGATTGGTATGGCTTTACTTGAAATCATCTAATGGATAAAAATAGGTTTTGAAAGATTTACTCTACTTTTTAAATGACGTTTTTGAAAGAAAATTATATCTTCTTAAAAAAATGAATTTTAAGAAATATAAAGAACCTTCCATCCACAAACGGGTAATCATTGCATGCACTCACTTTCCTCCTCACTATCACGGGGACACCTGCTTTTCAAGACATAATGAAAAAAAAAAAAAAAAAAAAAATAAATAAATATATATATAATATATATATATATATATATGACAACAAATAATCATGTAATGCCAATTTTTCTCAAGCATGTCTCAAAGAACAAGTCACTAACACAACCCATAATCACATCACCAAATTGGTCATTGTTGAGCATTCTTTCAAAACAAAACATCTCATTTGTTTTGACCAAATGAAAATTTTAGCCTCAACCCCAACTACTCTTCTCACATGATTTACAAATCCCTTGAAATTTGGAAGCACAAAAACAACTTAAATCATGAGATGGCTATAAACTAAGCTAATCTTCAAAACCCCTCATTTATAACCTTAACCATCTGATCCTCCTATAATCCTTTTATTTTCTCTTTTAGTCTCACGATCTCCTTTAATTTATGTAACAACCCTTTTTATTACACCCCATGCAAATGTCACTATGTGAAATTATTAAGCAATTTATATGAAAATTCAATTAATGACTGAGTTGAAGGAGACAACATGGATTCAAAGATATGAGGAGGAGAGGTTGCTTATGATGTGTTAAAACTAGGCCACACCCAACTCATTTACTTCCATTTACATATAACCCCGATGAATTTAATGTCCTACACAAATAGGAAGTAAAGTTTTGGTGTGGGAAGCTTGAGAGGAGGATAGTGCCCATACTATCCCCTTCTCGGTGGGACATGATGGAGAGATGACTATTGTCTAGGTGAAGAGGAATTCAACACGAAAGGGAGAAAAGAAAGTGAAACATGTAGAACATGGGGAAAATATAATTCAAAGGGGATGTCGAGAGAACAAAATGCAACTGAAAGAGAAGCACAGAAGGGGAAATGCTTGAGCAATTGCAGAGGAAAAAGAAACATCCTTGAGCCAGTCCTTTGTGCTTGGGGAAAGTGTTCCTTGTGATTACGTTGAGGCCTCTATCATGTGTCTGTGTTTGGTTGGCCAGTGGGAGATTCAGTGGAGAGTTGAATCACTTAGTGCTTGTTGAGTAAGTTGATAAACCACTAAGTGCTTGCTCAATAAGTTGATAAACCACTTAGTGCTTGCTAAATGGGATAATAACCACTTGGGTGCTTGTTGGAAGGTTGATAAACCATTAGGAAGGTGTGCTAGGACACTGGGGTGCTTGTTAAAAAGATTTTCTAAACCAATAAGTTCTTTTTGAGGAAGTTGATAAACCACTTTGCTCTTGCTAAGTAATATGATAAACCACCAGGACAATAGGATATAGGCTCTTGCAATGCTTACCTAGAAAATAATGTTTATAAAGCACCTATGTAGTGTATTCAATCTCCTGGAATAAGCACAATTTCAATTGAGCCTCAAGTGAATCCCTGTGATTGATCTCAAAGAGGTAGAGAGTCACTATCGTGCTTACTGCCATAAAGCAATTGATAACCACCTTGACAATGGACTCTTTCTCTTGTTCTTTTTACTGAATCTTGATGTGGAAATTCCCTTGAGAAATTAACTCCGTAGACTCTAGATTCAAATCGAGGGTGGTCAGTTGCAAGAAAGATTATAGTGTAGTTGTCTTATGGTTGGGTGGAGAGTTGAAGTCTCTCCTTCAGTTGCCAACCATTTCAAGTTAAAAAGATAAGTATAATTACTTGTATCAGTTTGAACTATGGATGATGAAATTGTCTGAAATGTGATTTAGAAATTATGGTTTAGTACTACCCATGGAAGGTTGTTGATATTATTGCATGTTCATGGTGAATGAATTTCCTTATATGCCTTGATGGTTATGTTGAATTTCTGGATCTGTGTGATTGTTATTATCTTCATGAATTGCAGAGTTATTTACATGAGTATGACTAGTTGTTTGAATTCTCTCAGTTAATTAGTTATTGCAAGTGTTTTATTTTATTTGATATGTTTATGGATTTGATGGCTCACTGCCTTGTTTAAGACTGTAGACTACCTCACATGATAAGGAGGTAATCCATGTGTTGTGTGTTGAATAAAGATTCAGTTAACGCTGATAGTCAGTTATTTTAAGAGTAACATGAGGATTTTAAGGTTATGCACACTTGTATATTATAATGATGTATTGAGCTTCATAGAGTAACCATGGTTTGTGGTTTTCTTGTGACATCTAGCCTTTGGAGTCATTTGTCTCTTTTGCTTAAGATCTTATGTGAGTCAAGCTCATTGGTGCCATTACATCTCTTATGGTCATGGCATAATACTTTTGAAGGTTGATTCTCAAGACTTCGTTCTAGTCCTTAGAATTTGGTGTTCTGGGAAAATGTTATGCCTTAAGTAATTTTGATAAAAATTTCTTGAATTTTCCTCCTTGCAAGGTTTGGTAGATATATAAACTTTGTATTGGGGACCAAATGGTCTCTTGGTGGGCTTGGATCTTGGACCAAATGGTCTCTTGGTAGACTTTATATTTGGTTTGGATACCTTTTTCATCTCCCAAGAGATGGTTGCATTCGAATATGCGAACAGGTGGATATGCAATTAACTCACGGATGCATCTAGTAATCTGGGCATCCAACTGGTTAGGGCATGTATACATTAGAAAGGAACAAAATTTAGTATGAGTCAAATTTCCATGAAAAACATAGTTTATGATCAGAGGTTTGGGGTGGGCCCTGCTTGGGTGGAGTACCTGCACAATGCCATATTTTCTTGGAAGAAGATGATGCATGTGGAATCCAGATCATTCGATGGTGGTTGAGATGCGTGCACACGAAAGGCCTTCAATTGGACTGGGACCAGATTCTCCATAAAACTTGCATATGATCTGGGGGAATTCGAGATCCGAGGTGTAAAGTGGTGCACACCCTGTTGAAGCTTCAAATGTCCATTGAGCCAAATTTTCCATGACACAACTAAGTAATCTGGAGGTCTGAGGGTGTTTCAATAATGAATAATGCTTGGCAACCCACTTTTACTTGGAACTGGATATAACAAGAAATGGTCTGCACAACATGAAGGGCTCAGGCCTAGTGGGAATCATGAGTTTGGGTTGAGGTGGCAAGCACCATGGAGACTTGGCAACAACCATGTGGATGCCATGTAGGGACCATGAGTAATGTGGGATTGTTTGGGGTGATGTGGCAGAGTCACATGGGTCACATGTGGAGGTCCCTTGTTGATGCGATGCAACATAATTGGTCAAACTTTGAATGGACATAACTTTTAATCTGGAAGTTGGATTGAGATAAAAGTTATATTGCTAGAAATATCTCAACAAGTTGAACACAATGGTAGTATTGTTTTTGAGTTTTGACGAAGTTAGAAAAGAGGAATTTTGTAACCTTGTCTTCATAATAGACCTTGGAGGTCAAGTTAAAGCAATAACTAACACTTCCCATAACTCAAAGCACTTGAAATGGGTGGGAGGGAGCGTTACATAGTTGTATTAGAGCCCAGTTTCAGCACTTAGACTGAATGGGCCTTAAATAAAATAAGCTAGAATCTTTGTTAAGAGTTACATAGTGGTATTTAATTTGATGGTTAATTAATATATACACATGCATATTGATTTTAGAATTATCACTAATATGATTGTTGGCATGACAAATTACTCATGTGATATTTTGTTTTCTAGCCTGCATACTAACCTGAGAATTAATGTTTTAGTCATTTTCACATTAGCATGCTTGTTGCAAACATACCAAGGTGATGATTAAATATGTCTATTTGTGTTAGATTTAATTAATAGTCATGTGTGTATAACAACACATAAGAAGACACCATGGTACACCAAGGAAACAAAGGAATGAGAAATAGAATGGTACATTGCAACACTGATAGATTCCAACATAATCCGGAGGAGGTCTCAGTTGGGAAGAGGAAAGAGAAATACTCCCCTAATTGGATGGACACCCTCAAGAACTTAAGATCTTAGTTGAGAAGTTGTAAGGTAGATAATGAAAGGATTGTCATAGCTCAAGAGAATCAATCTGAAGTAAATGTAGTGATTTTATAGAGCTTATCAGATCTATAAAGATAGAAGCAACATTAGCTGGGTGTCAGCTATCCGGGCAAGCACAAATCCAAGAAAATCCCATCCGAGATAGGGAAGCATGGTTTGGAGACTAATAGGCAAGAAAGTGAAGACACAATGAGAGGAGGAACTCCACTCAACACTCCAGAGAGAAGAACTAACAATCATGAACAATTATCAAGTGTTTCAACTAGGATACACCACCAACAAAGAAGGAATGAGAAAAACCTAATGCCATAGGAATTCAAGAAAGAAAACCCCACTACATTTCATGGATAATTTAAGAAGGCTGAAGAGGAAAAATCTCAGATATTAGGAATGAAGAATACTTTAGAGTGTGTGACTACTGTGAAAACATGAAGGCTAGAGTGGCCATTTCAACTTGAAGGGAATGGTTAGTTGGAATACTTGAGAAATGTCAAGGGCATTAGAGAGAAATAGTTGTCTTGGAGAAGATTTGAGAGATATTTCCAGGATAAATACCTATCTGAGAGGTACTATGTCAACAAAGTTAAAGAATTTTCATGAGCATAAATTGGGGCAACTTATTGTTGATGAGTACACTAATATATTTTTGGATCTGTGGAGGCACATGTCGTATATCATAAATGAGAAAATGAAGATTCAAATGTACCTCAATGGGATACTAAAAAATTACCAAGACAAGATTGGGTTTGATGAGCCAAGAACATTAGACGACACCATAAAAGGCTAATTACTACTATGAACAGTCCAAGCATAAAGCTAAGTTTTGAATTGATTGGAAAGCAAGAGGTAGGACTGACTTTAAGGGAAAAGGGAAAAATCCTCAAGACATCAGCCATGGGAAAGGAATGTGAAGTTCACCACTCCTACAAAGGGTGATTTTCAAAAAAATCTACTACTACCAGTAGAGATCAGTCTTCTAATCCAACAAGAGAAAAAGTCAAGGGATTTTTTGGGAAAGGGCACATACAATGTTAGACATGTGGAAAAAACCACTTACAAAAATATTGTTTTCAATAATAGCAAAATGGCCAAAGGTTGTATAATATGCAAGAAGCAATAATGGTTAATGACGTGGCTCAGAACATGCCACGAATCTATGTTGCACTGGACAATAGGTAGGCCAACCATCAAGCTTCAATAATCAAGATGAAAGGTATGGTTGTTAAACAACTTGTTTTCATTTTTATCGACCCGTGTTCTAATTTTAACTATGTTAGCATGAAGGTCAAAAATAAATGTGCTTTACATAAGATAACCTAGAGAAGTTATGGTTGGTTCAATTAGCCCTGGGAACCAAAAGGTGAGTGGAAAATGTGTTGAAATCGTGGCCAGTGATGCTAAGCAACATGTCCATGCCAAATGATCTCAACCTATCATCGTTGGGCTTGTATAATGTACTAGTTGGCATGGACTGGCTAGCAACCCATAAGACCTAAATCAATTTCCACAACAAATCACTGAAATGTCTCTTTTATGAGGGAGAGAGTGATGCTACAGGGAAGAAGGAAGTCTATCACCGTCCGATAAATATCAGTGTTGCGAGTGAAAATATGCAATAAGAAAGGGTATGCCTTGTATACGGTTATGGTGACCAGTGAATCAAAAGCTAATGGGGAATAAATGGAAGAAAACCCAATGCTACGATAGTTTAGTGATGTGTTTCTGAAGTAAATAATGGGATTACAACCTAGGAGAGAGATTGATGTTTCTATCAAATTATTACGAGAATACATTCTAGTCTCGAAAGCCCCTTATCACATGAGCACATAAGAGCTAATAGAGGTAAAGTTAAAACCGAAAGAAATGTTGGACAAAGGTTATATCGGACACAATGTATCACTTTGGGGAGCCCCAACACTATTTGTCAAGAAGAAGGATGCCACATTGTGGATGTACATTGATTACTAGTAGCTAAATACAGCCACAGTGAAGAACAAGTACCCATTACCTAAAATTAATGACTTGTTTGATCAGTCAAGAGGGGTTGTGGTATTCTTGAAAATAGGTATGAGGTCTGGTTACCATCAAGTTTGGATTAAGGATGAAGACAACCACAAGACATCCTTTAGAACCAGATATGAACACTATGAGTTTGTGGTGGTGCTATTTGGGCTCACAAATGCTCCAACCACATTTATGTGTCTGATGAACAATGTCCTTAGTCCATATTTGGATAAGTTTGTATTGGTCTTTGTATATGGCATCTTGGTCTACTCGAAAACAAGAGAAGAGCATGAAGAGAGTTGTAAAGTGGTATTGTAATTGTTTAGAGAGCACAAGCTCTATGCTAAGCTCAAAAAATGTGATTTCTTCCCATCACAAGTTCAGTACTTGGGACATATTGTTTCCAAGGAAGGAGTGGCAATGGATCCTGAGAAGGTTTAGGCCATCATGGAGTGGCCTACTCCTCGAAATTTTAAAGAAGTAGATCTTTCATGGGGTTAGCCAAATATTACCAGAGGCTCATTCGAGGTTTTTTCGAAGATTGGACACCCAATCACAACCCTACAGAAGAAAGGAGTTAAATTCCTATGGACATCAGAGTGCACAAATAGCTTTGAACAACTCAAACACCTTCTCGCACATGAGCCTATCTTGAGAATAGTTGATCTGAAGAAGGATTTTTTGGTTTGCACAAATTCTTGAAAGGAAGGGATAGGTGGATTCCTAATGCAAGAAGGACATATGATTTGTTATGAATTTAAAAAATTAAATGAGCATGAGAGGAATTATGTCACTCGTGACTTGGAGCTTGCAACAATAGTGCATGCATTAACAATGTGGAGACATTACTTGCTTGGAAGAAAGTTTGTTTTAATGTCAGATAATGGAGGGTTGAGATACTTGTTTGACCAATCCAAGTTAAATGCAATACAAGATAGGTGGCTAGCCTTGATTAGTGAGTTTTACTTTGAAATAAAGTACATTGAGGGCAAAATGAACAAAGTAGCAGATGCACTTTGTATAAGCATTCAAGTGGCTCATTTGGTAGCCATAAGTGCCTGTGAAGCTGATATCAAAGAAAGGATCAAAGAGGCAATACTTCATGATGAGCATCTCTAGCATGCGAAGGAATACTTGTAGCAGGATCCAGAAGGGTAATTGGGAAAGAATTACTCACTCACTATGTTGAAGTTCAAGGATAGATGGTATGTTCCTTACATGGACGACTTGAGGAAGCTTATCATGGATGAGTTCCACAAAAGACCTTGCTCAAGTCACCCTAGCTATCAAAAAATGATAACGACAATGAAGAAAATGTGTTATTGGTCAGACATGAAAAAGGAAGTTCTTGATTACATTGACAGGTGCCTGGAAAGTTAGCAAGTTAAAATGGAAGGTAGACACATACTGGGATTTTTGCATCAAATTCCAATCCCTGAGCGGAAGTGGGAAGTAATATCTATGAACTTCATCATAGGATTGCCAAAGACATTTAGGCAACATGATACTATAATGGCGGTAGCAGACAAATTGGGTACGGCAACTCACCTGTTAGTTGTCAATTCCACCCATAAGGCAATTGACATGGCCCAGATCTTCATGAAGGAGATATTTAGATTACATGGCATACACAAGATCATTTTGGATCGAGATGCCAGGTTCTATTCAAAATTTTGGAAGGCATTGTTTACTAGTTTTGGAACTTGGCTAGCATTTAACACAATTTGTCATTCCCAAACGAACGAAAAAACTGAGAGAGTAAATAGAGTTATAAAACACATGCTGAGGATGTATGTCATGCATCAACCAAAGAAGTGGAAATAGCTCCTACCCCTAGATGAATTTTCCTACAACAATGGGTATCATGAGTCACTAAAGATGAGTCCTTTTGAGGCTTTATATGGAAAAAAATGTACCACTCCCATCAATTGGATGATCCAATGAATAGGGTGGTTCTTGTACCTAATATGTTGAAGGAAATGGAATAGGAAGTCATTAATAATATGCAGAAATTGAAGGCAGTCCAAGATATATAAAAGAGTTACGAGGATCAACAAAGAATGCACAAGGAATTCCATGTGGGAGAGCATGTATATCTCCACATCAGGCCAAGGAAGACTTCACTGAGAATAGGGTCTTGTGCTAAGTTGACACCAATATTTAGTAGACCATTTCAGATTTTGGAAAGAGAGGGGCCGATGGCTTACAGATTGGCCTTACCACCCACAATGAAAGAACATGATGTTTTTTCACATTTTTTTACTTGAGAAGTATGTATGTGACACTAATAATGTTTTGGTATGGTATGTGATATAGGTGGAAATCAAGGGAGAATTTCAACCATAACCACAATGCATTCTAAACCAGAAGTAGGTTATGCTCTGGAATTCAGTAGTAGAGCAACTCAAGGTGCAATGGAAGCACTTTTGACCAAATGCAACCACTTGGGAAATGGGAGATCAGATAAGGGTACTTTACTCATTTTTGTTCACTGTATAAATGAATGTAAGAATTGTAAATATAAAGCTCAATGCTATATTTTTGTGTTTAATCTGTAGAAAACCAAGGACGTTATTCCTTTAAGGGGGCACGGTCTATGACAATCCTTTTTGCTACACCCCATGTAAATTTCACTATGTGAAATTGTTATGTAATTTATGTGAAAATTCAATTAATGACAAAATTGAAGGAGAGGACATAGATTCAAAGATCTGAGGAGGAGAGGTTGCTAGTGATGTGTTAAAACCGAGCCACACCTAGCTCGTTTACTTCCAATTACCTGTCACCCTGAAAAATTTAATGGCTTGTACAAATAGGGAATAAAGTTTTGGTGTGGGCATCTTGAGAGGAGGAAAGTGCCCATATTTCCCCCTTCCTCATGGAATGTGATGGAGAGAGGATGATTCTCTAGATGGAGAGGAAGTCAACACAAAAGGGATTAAAGAAAGTGGAACATGCAGAACATGGAGAAAAGAGAATGCAAAGGGGATGCAGAGAGAACAAGACACAACTGAACGAGAAGTGTGGAAGAGGAAACACTTGAGAAATTGAAAAGGAAGAAGAAACATCCTTGAGCTAGTGCTCTGTGATTGGGGAAAGTGTTACCTTTGATTGTGTCCAAGCCTAGATCATGTGCATGTGTTTAATTGGCTAATGGGAGGCTCAGTGGAGAGTTGAATGACTCAGTTCTTAGTTATTAAGCCAATAAACCACTAAGTGTTTGATGGATAACTTGATAAACTACTTAGTGCTTGTTGCATGGGTTGATAAACCACTTGGGTGCTTGTTGGAAGCCTGATAAAAGTTTAGGTAGGTGACTTGATTCAAAGTGGTGTTTGTTGAAAAGAGCTAATAAACCAGGTAGTGCTTGCTAAGGAAGCTGATAAACCACTTAGTGCTTGCTAAGTAAGTTAATAAACCACTGGACAATGTGTTATATAGTCTTGTGGTGCCTGCCTTGAAAATCTAGTTGATAAACCACCTATGTAGTGTATTCCATCTCCTAGAGTTGGGAAAAAGTTTAGCTGAGCCTTGGGTCAATGACTAGGATTGATCTTAGAGAACTAGAGAGTCACTATGGTGCTTACTGCCAGAGAGCAGTTGATACACCACTTGGACGATGGACTCATTCTCTTTATTGTTTAATTGAATCTTAGTGTGAAGATTCCCTTGAGCAATTAACTCCTTAGAATCTAAATTTGGCTTGGTTGTGGTCAACTACGAGAAAGATTGCAGTGTAGATAACCTATGGTTGGGTGGAGAGTTTAAGTCCCTCCTTTAGTTTCCAACCATTTCAAGTTAAACAGATAAGTATAATGACTTGTATCAATTTGAACTATGAATTATCTGATATGTACGATTTGTGAAATTATGGTTCAACAATACCCATGGAAGGTTGCTAATACTACTACATGTTCATGGTGAATGGATTTCCTTATATGCCTTGATGGTTATGTTGAACTTCTAGATCTATGTGATTGTTATTGTCTTCATGAACTACAGATTTACTTACATGAAAATGACTAATTTCCTAAAGTCCCTCAGTTAATCGGTTATTGCAAGTGTTTTCATTTATTTTCTATTTTCATGGACCTAGTAAAGAGATAATCCATGTGCTATATGATAAATAAGGATACAATTAGAGTTGATAGTCACTTATTTAAGAGAAATGTGATGATTTTAAGGTTATGCACACTTGTATATTATTGTGACGTCTTGAACTTCATAGAGTAAGCATGGTCAGTGGTTTTCTTATTAAATTTGACCTTTAGAACTTTCTCTCTTTTGCCTGGGATTTGATGTAAATTAGGCTTGTTGGTGCCACTGAATCTCTTATGGTCATGGCATAATACTTTTGAAGGTAGATTCTCAGGACTTGGTTTTTTCACTTAAAATTTGGTGTTATGGGAAAATGCTCCGCCTTAAGGAATTCTAATAAAATTCCCTAAATTTTCCTCCTTGTAAGTTTTGAAAAATATTTAGACTTTGTATCCAAGATCAGATGGTCTCTTTGTGGAATTGTATTCGGGACCGGATGGTCTCTTGGCATACTTTAAATCTAGGCCGAATACCTTTTTCATATACCAAGAGTTGGTTGCATCTAAATACACGAGGGGGCATAATATCTAGTTGATTCACAAATTCATCCAATAATTTGAACAACCTATTGGTCAATGCATGCACACATTATAAAGGGATCAAATTTAGATCGGGTCGAATTTCTGTAAAAATCATAGTTTATGATCAAAACTCCAGGGTGGGCCTTGCTAAGGTGGAATACCTGCATGAGGCTATATTTTCGTGCAAGTGGATGATGTATCTGGAATCTGGTGCATCCGATGGTGTTTGAGATGTGAACACATGAAAGGTCTCAGATTGGACGAAGACCAGATTTTCCACAGAACTTGCATATGATCTGAGGGAATCCGAGATCCAGGGTGGCAAGTGGTGCACACCCTAGTGGAGCCCCAAATGTCCGTTGAGCCAGATTTTCCATTACACAACTAAGTAATCTGAAGGTTCAGTGGTGTGTCAACAATTGATAATGCTTAACACCTTAGATTTCCTTGGCACTGATATAATTAGAAATGGTTGCACAACACGAAGGGGTCGGGCTTAGTGGGACCAATGAGTTTGGGTTGAGGTGGAAAGCACCACAAAGAGGTGGTAATGGCCATGTGGATTCTATGTAGGGTCCATGAGTAATGTGGGATTGTTCAGGTTGACATTGCAGAGCCATGTGTGTCACATGGAGGTCCCTTGTTGATTTGATGTAAACTTTCAATGGGCATAACTTTTAATTTGGGAGTTGGATTGAGATAAAACTCGTATTGCTCAAAATCTCTTGATGAGTTGAACGTGATGGTACTATTGGTGTTGAGTTTCAACAAAGTTGGAAAGAGAGGAGTTTTGTAACGTTGTCTTCATAATAGACCTTGGAGGTCAGGTTAGAGAAATAAGTAACACATCCCGCAGCTCAAAGCACTTGAAAGGCGTGGGAAAGAGCATTATAATTTCCCTGCTTCTTGTTTTTCCCTTGATTCCATTATTTATCTCACCCTTCTCCCTTTTTGAATTTTTTCATGTTAATTTAAACCCCTTCTTTTTATAATTTATTGATTTTCAATAATCTTATTAATTTGGTATATCAATCTTTCTTTGTATTCTCTCTAACCTCTTTATTATTCCTTCTCACCATTTTTATTAATAATAATTTTTAATATTGGTTTGATTTTTATATCAATTTCTCATTTTATTCTCTATAAACTTATTATTACTCCCTTTCTCCACTACCCTTTTTTTATTAATACTGATAATAACATTAACACTCTTTTTAAATCCTTTTATGAATCTCTATTTCTAACATTTTATTATATATATTTCTCCAATGTCTATTTTTAATTGAGTATCCTTTTTAATTATTTTATATCTTTTAATCTTTATCATTTCAAAAAACTTTTGGTTTTATATATTTTTCCTTAATTTAAGGTGTTAGAAATTAATTAACAGAGCAATGAAATACGTAAAATATTGCAGAAACACAAATACAAAAACACATAAAACAAGAGAGACACATATATTTGGGCTACATCCACGGAGAAACAACCAGTCCTTCCTTTTCTATTATCCATCAAAATGAAGAGATATAACCTACAACAGATCCATTGTAATATCCTCTTCGCTCTCACACAACCTCCTCCCCCCTCTCTCTCTCTCTCTCTCAAAATAGCCACAATACAATTCCTTCATATAAACTGAGGGTTGACTCCTAGGGGAAAAAAACCCTAAATTAACATAGCTTCTACCGTCGATCACCCGCCTAATGAAAGACTCAAATTGACTATGAAATTACAATATTTTAAAAGGCAACTTTTCATCTATTTTTAGCTTTGGGGGTGCTGCCCCCAAACTCCTGCAAAGGGGGGCTCATAAAATTCATCGCCACTTGACGGCAATTAAACGAGCAGCGTTGCCGCCCCGTTAGAAACATGGATCCAATGCAGATAAAACAAAAAAAATAAAAAAACTTTGAACAATCATGAAGATAAATCTCCCACTTAGAGACTGATTATATAAACTCCATCATTGTTTCACTTGTTGGACGTTGACTCCACTTGGACCTGGTTATTTCTCATCTTCACCGTCATACTTGAAGACCAATTGAAACTGAGCAAAATCTCAGTTTCTCCCTGGTTACAACTTTCGTTAACATATCTGCAGGATTCTAGCTAATGTGTTTATTTTTCAGCTTCAACTGTCCATCTTCCAACATTGACCATATGAAATGGTACTTGAGTTGTATATGTTTAGTCTTGGAATGAAATGTTGAGTTCTTTGCAAGATGAATGACACTCTGGCTATCATTGTATAACCTTCCCATCTCCTACTTCTTGCCCAATTCATTCTTAAACCTTTGTAGCCAAATCATTTCTTTACTAGCCTCTGTAGCAGCAACATACTCTACTTCTGTTGTTGAAAGTGCAACAATGTTTTGCAATTTTGAAACCCAACTGAAAGTTGTTCCACCTACAGTAAACACATACCCTGTGGTGCTCCTCTTGTTATCTCTATTACCTGCCATATCTGCATCAACATATCCCTGTAGAGTAGTGTTTGAACCACCAAATCATAATGCTTGATTTTGGGTACCTCTCAAACACATGAGAATCCACTTTACTTCCATTCAATTTTCTTTTCCAAGATTATTCATATACCTGCTTACAATTCCCACTGCATATGCAATATCAGGCCTTGTGCAGACCATTGCATACATTAAGCTTCCAACTGCTCATACATATGGAAATTTACACAAATAATCCATCTCTTCCTGAGTCTTGGGACACATCTCCTTACTTAGTTTGAAATGGCTAGCCAAAGGTGTATTGACTAGTTTTGCATTCTACATATTAAATCTTTCCAACACCTTTTCTATGTACTCACTCTAAGACAATGTTAATTTGTGATTTTTCCTATATCTAGTTATTCTCATATCAAGAATTTGTTCTGCAAAACCCAAAAGCTTCATTGCAAATAAAATTGTCAATTTTCCTTTGAGCACATTTATTTCTTGCATGTTATACCCTACAACACGCATGTCATCTACATATAATAACAATATAATATAGTTGCCATCATTTTGCTTTTTAAGATAAACACAATGGTCAGAGTGACATCAAGTATAACCTTGTTCATACATAAACCTGTCAAACTTTAGATGTCAGTGCCTTGGAGACCATTTTAAGCCATACAAGATCTTATTCAATTTGCACACTAACTTCTCCTTCCCTTTGACCTCATACCCTTGTGGCTGCTACATATATATTTCTTCCTCCAAATCCCCATGTAGAAAGGTTATCTTTACATCTAACTACTCGAGATGCAAATCTTCTGCTACCACTAGACTTAAAATAGTTCTGATTGAAGTCATTTTAACTACAGGAGAAAAAAAATCATCAAAGCTTATACCTTTCTTTTGTGTAAACCTCTTTCCCACAAGTCTATCCTAATACCTTTGTTTACCTACATCTTCTTCCTTCAACCTATAGACCCATTTATTTTGCAATGTTGTTTTACCTGCAGGTAACTTGACTAAGTCCCAAGTCTGGTTATGCATCAAGGAGTCCATCTCTTCTTCCATGGCTTGCTCCCACTTCTTCCTGGTTTCTATCTACATTTCTTCTTCATATATTTATGGTTCACTGAAATCAGTCAACAATACATAATATAATGAAGGAGGATATTGTTGAGGGAGTCTACTTATCCTAGTGGATCTTCTAACACCACTTTCAAGTGTTTGAGGTGCCTGTTGCTATTATGGTTGTTGTTGTTGTGGCAACTAACCATTATGATTTTTAGGTACCTTTAAGTTTTATGTGATCTCATCAAGCATTGTGTATTCTTTGTTTTCTTTCCTGTTTCTTTCCCTGCATTTGATCCTTATACACAACCTTTTCATTGAATATGACATCTATGCTCCTAATGATTTTGTGATTTTTATAATCATATAAGCGATAACCAAATTCATTAACATTGTGTCCAATAAAGGTACATGTCTTTGATTTTTCCTCAAGATTTGTTTTATTTTCTTTATTAATGCGAACAAAGGTTTGACAAACAAACGTCTTTAAAAATGAGTAATTTACCTTTTTACCTGTCCATGCCTCCTCTGGAATACCACCATCCAAGGAACTTGAAGGTCCTCTATTTATTAGATAAACATAAGTATCTACAACATCTTCCCAAAATTGTAAGGGCAATCTTACGTGCAATCTCAGGCACCTTGCACACTCAATGATTTTCTTGTTCATCCTTTCTGACATGCCATTTTCCTATGGTGTTCTTGGAACTATCTTCTCTCTATGACTCTTTGCTACAATATTCACCTCCATTTTCTGATCTAAGACACTTCAACTTCTTTCCTGTCTCATTCTCAACCAAAGCTTTCCATTTCTTGAAAGTATCAAATACATCATATTTATTTTGAATACAACAAATCCAAGTTTTCCTAGTTGCATCATCAATAAAGGTAACATAATAGCGAGATTCACTGAGAGATGATACCTGAGCAGGTCCCCATATATTTGTATGCACAAGCTCTAATTTTTTTATCTTCTTTTCCTTCCCAACTGTGATAAATCTGACTCTCTTTTGTTTTCCGTAAACACAATTTTCACATAAATCCAAATCAACAGGCTTTAAACTTGGTATCAGATTTCTCAAGTGAAGAATCTGCATCCCTTTCTCACTCGTGTGCCCGAGCCTATGATGCCATGACGTCGTATCTTCTCCTTTGGAGGTCAAACATTAACAGAATAAGAAATACCATTTCATAAATACAATGTACCAACCTTTTCTCCTTTTGTTATTACTAGGGCTCCTTTAGTGACATTCCAGGTTTTGTCTGTGAATGTAGTTACACAACCTTCACCACTTACCTATTGAACTTAATTTTTTCTTTACAACTGGAACATGCCTTACCTCCTTCAATAGCCATTGGTTTCCATTTTGCTGCTTTATAAAAAACTCACCCATTTCAATGATTTTACAGGGTTTATCATCACCCCAAACGAACATGTCCAAAATCTTCTTGAACATAGTCATGAAAATGTTTCCTTCTAGGTGTAGCATGGAATTAAGCCCCTGAATCAACCACCTAGGCATCAATAATATATTCTAATGAAACAATCAAAGCATCTTTCAACACATCACCTGTCACATTCACTTCATGATTGTTCTCTTATTGTCCATCTCTTCCTTTTCCTTTCTGATATTTGCAATCTTTCTTTAGATGTCCTTTATTCCCACATTTCCAGCACACTATCCCTGATCTTGAATTGGATCTTCCTTTTCTTAAATTACTGTGATTTCCTAGGCTCCTTTGTCTTTCCATTTTTATTCCCCTAGTCTCTGCAGTCAAAGCATTACCTAATGTCTCACTAGAGATTTTCAGTCCCATTTCATCACTAAGCATGGCACCAAAAACATCATCAAACTTTAAAGTACTAGATCCAGAGACAGAGTTACGAATAGCCATAACTAATTCTTTCCAACTTTCTAGCAATGAGCATAGAAATAACAAATCCCTAACTTCACCATCAAAATTTACTCCTACAGAACTTAACTTACTGGTAACCATGTTAAATTCATTTAAATGATCAGCAAAAAAATTGCCTTATGACTTCTTCACATTAAATAGATGCTTCATAAGAAATACTATTTTGAGGTTGAGGTTTTTTCACATAGTTTGGCCAATGCCATCATTAAAACTTCTGTTGTTGTTTCCTTTGAAATGTTAAATGCCACCAACGTTGCCAGACATAGTCATATTGTTCCTAGTGCCTTTATGTCGAGAATCTCCCATTCCATGTCTGTCATAATCATCGACTTCTTTGATTTTATGCTCAATGGTAAGTACAGATCTTTCTGATACAAATAATCTTCCATCTGCATTTTCCACAACTAGTAGTTTTGGCCATTAAATTTCTCAACCCCAAACCTACCATCTTCTGCCATTGCTCCCACTCGAACCAGGAACCCTTCACTCCTACGAGTTTATCAACCAAATAGACCTTTGACTCTGATACCAGTTGTTAGAAATTAATTAACGAAGCAATGAAATACATAAAATATTGCATAAACAAAAATACAAAAACACATGAAATAAGAGAGACACAAATATACGTGGTTCACCCAATTTGGGCTATGTGCACGGAGAAACAACCAACCCTTCCTTTTATATTATCCAGCGAAATGAAGAGATACAACCTACAATAGATCCATTTTAATTTCCTCTTCACTCTAATACATCCTCCTCTCTCTCTCTCTCTCTCAGAATAATAATACACAACCACAATACAATTCCCTTATAAGAAACTGAAGGTTTCCTTATAGGGGGCAAAACCCTAAATTAACATAACTTCTACTGTCAGATTATCTACCTAATGAACGGCTTAGATTGACTATGAAAATATAATATTTTACAAGGAATCTTTTCATCTATTTTGAGCTTTAGAGGTGGCGCCGCTGAACCCTCGAGAGGGATGGGGCTCATAAAATTCATCGTCACCCCCCTCACGAAAATTAAATGGGCAACGTTTCCACCCCATTAGGAACATGGATCCAATGTGGTTGAAAAAAAAAAAAAAACTCTGAACAATCAGGAAGATAATCAAGCTCCACATAGGACAATCTCTCACTTAGAGACTGATTATATAAACTCCATCATTGCTTCACTTGCTAGACAATGACTCCACTTGGACCTGGTTGTTTCTCATCTTCACCATCATACTTGAAGACCAATTGAAACTGAGCATAATCTCAGTTTCTCCCTGGTTACAAATTTCGTAAACATATCTGCAGGATTTTGGCTAATGTGTATCTTTTCCAGCTTCAATTGTCCATCTTCCAACACTGACCGTATGAATTGGTACTTGAGTTTTATATGTTTATTCTTGGAATGAAATGTTGAGTTCTTTGCAAGATGAATTGCACTCTGCCTGTCACTGTATAACATTCCCATCTTCTGCCTCTTGCCTAATTCATCCATAAACCTTTTTAAACAAATCATTTCTTTACTAGCCTCTTTAACATCAACATACTCTGCTTCCATTGTTCAAAGTGCAACAATGTTTTTCAATTTTGAAAACCAACTGACAGATGTTCCACCTCTAGTAAACACACACCCTGTGGTGCTCCTCATGTTTTCTCTGTCACCTATCATATCTGCATCAACATATCCCCATAGATCAATGTTTGAACCACCAAAGCATAATGCTTTATTTGTGGTACCTCTCAAATACCTAAGAATCCACTTCACTGCCATCCAATGCTCTTTTCCTAGATTTTTCATATACATGCTTACAACTCTCACTGCATTTGCAATATCAGGCCTTGTGCAGACCGTTGCATACATTAAGCTTCCAACTGCTGATTCATATGGAACTTTACACATATAATCCATCTCTTCCTGAGTCTTGGGACACATCTCCTTATTTTAGTTTGAAATGGCTATCCAAAGGTGTACTAAACGTTTTTGCATTATGTATAGTAAATCTTTCCAACACCTTTTCTATGTACTCACTCCAAGACAATGTTAATTTGTGATTTTTCCTATCTCTATTTATTCTCAGATCAAGGATTTGTTTTGCGGTACCCAAATCCTTCATTGTAAATGAATTTTCTAATTTCCTTTGAGCACATTTATTTCCTGCATGTTAGACCCTACAACAAGCATGTCATCTACAATAACAATATAATATAGTTTCCATGATTTTGCTTTTTAAGATTAACACAATGGTCGGAGTGACATCTAGTATAACCTGGTCGGATTTTCACACTAAATCCTCCTTCCCTTTAACCTCATACCCTTGTGGCTACTACATATATATTTCTTCCTCCAAATCCCCATGGAGAAAGGTTGTCTTTACATCTAACCACTCAAGATGCAAATCTCTTGCTGCCACTAGACTTAAAATAGTTTGGATTGAAGTCATTTTAACAAGAGATTTTTTTATTATCAAAGTCTATACCTTTCTTTTGTGCAAACCCCTTCACCAAAAGTCTAGCCTTATACCTTTGTTTACCTCCATCTTCTTCCTTCAACCTATAAACCCATTTATTCTGCAATGTTGTTTTACTTGCAGGAAACTTGAATAAGTCCCAAGTCTAGTTATGCATCAAGGAGTCCATCTCCCTTCCACAGCTTGCTCCCACTTTTTCCTGGTTTATATCTGCATTGCTTCTTCATATCTTTCTGGTTCACCAGAATCAGTCAAAAATACATAATATATTGAAGGAGAGTATCGTTCGGGGGGTCTACTTGTCTTGGTAGATCTTTTAACACCACTTTCAGGTGTTTGAGGTGCCTGTTGTTGTTGTGGCTGTTGATCATTATGATTTTCGGGCACCTTTACTTTTTTGTGATCTCATCAAGCACTATGTATTCTTTGTTTTCTTTTTCCTATTTCTTTCCTTGCATTTGATCCTTATACAAGGCCTTTTCATTGAATATGACATCTGTTAAGTTATGGTATGTTTTATGCTTATAACAATTTACTTATCTTTCTTATTATTACCCACAGATTAGCAATCACATGTACATAAACTAAAGTGCAGATACAACATTAAACAATCGACAGAAAACAAGCCAAGACAAGAGACACAAGATGTGGCGACTAGCCAGGGACAAACCCCAAAATGTGGGGAAACCATTTGATCAAATCTTCCTTTTCTTCAATAATTCAACAGAGAAAAATAGTGCATAAATCTTATTTACATAAGCAGTAGCAAACCCTAGATCAGCCAAACTAGGGCAAACAATATCTTGCAAACCAACCATCAGATTGGATTGATTCCTTCACCAAAAAATGCGGCCTTCATAGGAGATCTAGATTCACCTACAACGCAGTTTTGAGAGGCAGCCTGATGGTCATCGTTGGTCAAACTTTGGTTCTGCAGTTGCAGCCCTAAATTCTGCACCTTCCTTCCACACGTGTGAGAGAAGAGTCTCTTTCTGCACAGTAGGAGAAGAGCCTCTTTTTTGCGCAGGAGAGAGAGAGAGAGAGATGTGATGAGTTGAGTGAGTCCAAATGAGGAAAATACCTCCTATATTTATACACAACTATTGATGATTGAATAGATGCAACTGTTGGGCTTTTGAGCCTACCTGAGTTGTAGGTCGGCTTGATAATTATTCCATAATCAAAATAAATTCATATCTCCATAAATACTTATCGGAATCGGATGATCTTTATATCAATCGTACACCTCTTGATGAGAGGAATCTAATAAAAATATTATCAGCCATGAATAAGATGACCCACATGGAGTTTGGCCCTAGTTTCCAATTTTAACACTCCCTCTCAACTAGGGAGAACTCCATCTACAATCTGTTTGTCGGTCGCTACTATTCATCCATCAAATGCACTTCCCTGTACAGCTTGACCCCTGCTTTGCTCTGCTATATCCTGCCTGCTCTACTCTATTATGTTATGCCCTATTTTGATCTGCTCTGCTCAGCTCTGTTCTGCTCTGCTATGCTTTGTCCAAATTATGAAGAGGAAGAAATGATTGAGGATGTATCATATTGACTCAAAGTCAGTCTCAGAGTGTGTACCACTAGTCCCAGACTAGTCTAAACTGACCCGAAGTCAGCGTCATAGTGGGTACAACTCCTACCACTGGTCCCAGACCAGTATCATCCTCCACTAACTCAAAGTCAGTCTCAGAGTGTGTACCACTGGTCCCAGACCAGCCTCAACTGACCCGAAGTCAGCGTCATAGTGGGCACAAATCCTACCATTGGTCCCAGACTAGTATCATCCTCCACTGACTCAAGGTCAGTCTCAGAGTGTGTACCACTGGTCCTAGACCAGTCTCAATCAACCCGAAGTCAGTGTCATAGTGGGTACAACTCCTACCACTGGTCCTAGACCAGTATCATTGATCCCACATCAATGAAGGTCATCCTAGAATAAGGAGTATGGTAGATATGACGATGCATCCATCGGTACTACTATGGTCCCTATCCTCAATTCCCTACTCATTGATCAGATGAGAG
Source organism: Pinus taeda (assembly GCA_000404065.3). NCBI lineage: Eukaryota > Viridiplantae > Streptophyta > Pinopsida > Pinales > Pinaceae > Pinus > Pinus taeda. The sequence continues at coordinate 2,792 of APFE031089819.1, read as the reverse complement.
GTACTTCCCATGAGTCCCAGACTGCATGGGTAGGACGCCTTGACAGGAGAACTTAATCAATCTTGTCCTCACAAGAGAACTAATCATCCTGCTACATAAATGCCATGGAGAACACATCATCCAGGCCTCACAGGAGAACTAATCATCCTGCTACATAGTCTTCATGGAGAAAAAATCATCCAGACCTCACAGGAGAACCAATCATCCTGCTATATAGTCGCCATGGGGTGTACATGTATACCACCAGGGGATGGTGAATCATCCTATGGTCATATCTCACTCCAAGAATTACCCCGCACCCCCTCAGAGCTCCCAGAGCTTAATGCATCATACAGGACCCTCATCAGAGGGTCTTTGAACAACACCAAGTTGTTCTCGGAAAATCAGGAGTTTGACTTTCCCTAGGGGCTTTGTCAGAATGTCAGCGACCTGTTCATCTATACCGATATGTTGGAGCCTTACTGCTCCTCGTTGCACCATATCTCAAATATAGTGATACCTGATATCGATATGCTTGGAGCAATCATGAAATACGAGATTCTCTGACAAACGAATCCCACTCTGGTTGTCACATGGGATCATGGTGGTATCCAATGTAAATCCAAATAGCTCAATGGAGATCTTTCACAACCAGACTGCCTCACAGGAGGCCATGCTAGCAGCAATATACTCTGCTTTGGCTGTGCTCAAAGCCACCGACTTCTGCTTCCTACTCATCCAGGATATCGAAGCAGATCCCAAGGTGAATTAGCACCTGGAAGTGCTCTTACGATCCACCACACTGCCTGCCCAATTAGCATCAATATATCCAAGTAGTCTCACATCTCCGACAATTTATCTTAACCCATAAGTGATTGTGCCACGAAGATATCTCAACAGATTCTTCTCACCAGTCTAATGTATGTGGTGAGGTTCAACCATATGTTGACTCAATGTGTTGACTGCAAAGCATATGTCTGGATGGGAGTTCACTAAGAACATTAATGCTCCGATGAGTTGACGATACTCGGTGGCATTTCGCAAAACAGGTCCAGCACCACTACCACTTAACTTTTTGAAGTCAAGCTCCATCAGGGTAGTTATGAGCTTGCAGTCCACCATACAGAATCTTCACCACATATTTTCCTTGAGATAGGAAAATTTCCCCTGGCTTCTACCAAACTTCAAGTCCTAGGAAATAGTGCATCAGTCCTAGGTCCTTCATTTCAAATTCAGAAGCCAACTCCCTCCTACATTTGTGAATGAGAGGGTCTGCACCTGTTAGGAAGAAGTCATCCACATACAACACCAGTATGAGAGGTTTGTCATCTTCAACCTTAAAGTAAAGGTTAGGATCAGCTTCACTCCTAGTGAATCCCAGCTTCATCAAGTAGCTATCGATCCTCTCATACCATGCTCGGGGTGCTTGCTTCAGCCCATAAAGAGCTTTCTTCAACCTGCATACATGAGATTTTCGATCATAAATCTCAAATCCTTCAGGTTGCTCCATGTAGACCTCTTCTTTAATTGAACCATGCAAGAACGCGGTCTTGACATCCATCTGATGTAGGTTCCACCCTTGTGAAGCTACAAGGGCTATGATCGAGTGGATGGTGGTATATTTGGAAACATGTGCAAATATCTCATCATAGTCTATACCTTCCTTCTGGGAGAAACCACGAGAAACAAAACGAGCCTTATACTTTTCCGTACTTCCATCTTTTGCATGCTTTATCTTGTAAAGCCATTTAGAAGTGACAATTCTCTTGTCCTAGGGTCTGGGAACTACTTCCCAGAAATCATTCTCCATAATAGACTCATATTCTTCGGTCATAACATCCTTCCATACTTGATGCTTGACGACATCTGAGAATGATGAAGGCTCATTTTGTATGATCATGCTCATGATGGTCAAGTATCCCTGATACCTATTAGGTTTCTTACTTTCACGGAAGGTTCCACGGGGTGCAGCATGTCCTTCAGCATCATCAAGTAGCCCCCTAAGCCATGAAGGCCTCTTCCTAGAAGAGGAAGGCTCATGTGGAGGAGGATCAATCGGATCCATGGGTTCTTCCACATCATGCATTGTTTCATCATCCTTTTCTTTCGGTTCCCTGGTGTCGGCTTCTTGAGAGCTCCTCAAAGTTGGAAGATTGTCCACCTTGCTGAGAGCCATATCTTCGTCAAAGGTGACATCATGACTAATCATGACTTCCCTTTGACCGATACATAGATTCTATAGCCCTTAGTATTTTCACCATAGCCCATGAAGATTCCTTTCTTTCCAGATGCACCCAATTTATTTCTTTTCTCTTTCGGCACATGAAAATATACAGGGCTTCCAAATATTCTAAAATGAGATACGTCAGGTTTCTTACCAGTGAACATTTCTTCAGGAGTCCTGGAACCCAATGCTTGATGAGGGCATCAGTTTTGTACATATACGACAGCGTTTGCAACTTCGGCCCATAGAAACTTCGGAAGTCTTTGATCATGAAGCAAGGCACGGATAGCTTCAACAATCGTACGGTTCTTCCTTTCTGCCACACCATTCTATTCAGGTGTTTATGGTGTAGTACTCTCCCTCTTGATGCAAGCCTCTTTACAAAAGTCATGAATCTTGTTAGATTCATATTCAGTCCCATTATCAGTCCTTAAGATTTTGATCTTCTTTTCAGTTTGATTCTCGATCAAGGATTTGAAGTGTCGAAACCAAGAGAACACTTCATCCTTCTTTTTCAAGAAGTATATCCAAGTCTTTCGAGAATAGTCATCTGTAAAAGTAAGGTAATATGAATATCCTCCCAAGGAGT
>APFE031089813.1:0-12733 GCA_000404065.3 Pinus taeda | reverse complement strand
AGAGCATAGATGTAACAATTGGATTTTCTTCCTACCGCAAGATCAACTACTTGTTTGTTTAAACTATCTTGGAGAGTTAATTACTCCCTACTCCAAGATACTAGCCTAAGCTATGTTGGTGAAAAGAGTCCTAGAAAAGAAAATGATTGCTAGATAGATTTTTATTAAGCATTAATTTTATTGTTTGTTCTTTAAGTCAATGGGTGCAGAGATGAAACTTTGTGGTATGAAGACTCGACTCCAAAACACTAAAAATGCAGCTAAGATGATAACAATTCTTTTTCATTTTCAATGAATATCTAGCTAAGGAAGAGTCGAAAATACAATGCTTGGCAAACCAAATCTTTCTCTTAACCAACAATTGAAAAGAAACTTTTTTGTCTTTTCCAATGATTTTTTTTTTTTTAAAACGAGGCTACTAATGAAACTTCAAAAAGAAAACCCCTTTTCTTTTCAACAATCAACAATTACAAGAATAAGCAATTCTCTTAAGAGAGCTTTTAAGATTTCTAGAAAAACTCTAAAAACTATTGAAAATGAATTTTCAACAAGCTTGTATAATTTCTATGAAAAAAAAACTCAAAGCTATGATTGAATTTTGAGATCTAAACAAAAAAATGGATTGAAAAGACACTTGAAATTTTTTTGAGGACGTCTAACTTAGTTTTTCAGCTTCACTAAGGATCAATTTGTTCAGCTCAACTAACTAATCAAAAACATCCAATTATATTTTAATAGAAGAAAAAATGAAATTCAAAACTTTTAATCAAGTTCAACCAAATTTTTGCCAAAGAGACAAATGGAATCTAAGTCTCTTGACGGATAGATTCTATAAGCCAGACAAACTCAGCAAGAAAACCAAAGAGACCAGGGTGATCTAAGGCTCTAAGGCTTCAGATCTCTGAGCTACTACAAAGACCAAGCAAAAACCAATCCAATCAATCAAAACTTCTTTGAAAATCACTCCAAACACAAATGCCAATGAAAACTAACTCAAAAGGAACTTTTGTCAAGACAAATGCAGGTCTGGGCATACACTAACAGCTATGGATAAGAACTAAACCTAACTGGGTAGATGGACTTTAGGTTTTTCAAATTTTTGACAGGGGTTCGCAGGCATCCAGTAAAACCAGGTGCGGTGCCGCTCTGTGTTACATTGTAACAGTGCGGGTAGGTTTGCACTGTAACAAACTCAGAGGATACGGTCCTCTTCCAAAATTTCAAAAACTAAAAAATAAACCAGGATCTAACCAGTACCCAAACGCACATCAATCAAGGCAAAATCAGAAACAAAAAATCAAGTTTCTCAAGTCAAAGCAAAGACAACACAAAATCCAAATCAAACCAATCCCCAGTGGAGTCGCCAATTAGTTGGCCGGATAAATCGTTCTTGCGGATAAGACCGATCTCCCTAGTATCTAATGATATCTAGCAACAAAGAGAACAAACAAGCCTATTTCTCTCTAAACATGTTTCAATTCAATAATGAATACTATGAGGTGTAAAAGACCCTACCTCAGTCCAATGCTTGTTTGAGGCAGTTTTATCCCAACAGCTTCAAGCAGTTCCCGTTCAATAACCTGCATACACAAAAAAGCACACATCAAAGCATACCTGCGTATAACAAAACATGTTCATTATGAAGATCAAGGAGCTCATAAAACAAACCATTAGAGACAGTTCATTGAGAAAAATAAACTTGATTGTATTAACTTAATGAATAAAAGAACTTTACAACCTTTGCCTTGATGTTGCACAAGTCCTTTCCAGGGTCTAGTAGGGGTCTCCTCTATTTTGACAAGCCTCACTCACTTCCCAAATGACATGAAAGGTATGTGATCTCTCCTCTCACGAGCTCAAAAAGGAAGCCTAGTTTTCAACAACATTTACCCTCAAGAACACCAGCTTTCAACCTCCTCTACAACCAGCCCAATGCATGAAGTTATAGTGCAAATGGAGGAAGTTGCAGGTACACCATTGAAGGCATAAGTTCCTCCTTCAATGGGATAGGCACCTCATATCATGGAGTTAGCTCCCTTAGTTATGGAATGGATGAACCAAGGTGGAGCGGACTTGCCAGCGTAATATTCCTTCTAGAAGTGTCTAGAAGTGACCCAAGATAAGTTTTTAAGAATAAACTCATGCCTTTTTATCTTTTACAGGGGTTCACACCCATCACTAAATATACAGAGCGGTCAGGTTCGCAGGAAACATGACCATTAGGTGCGGCACCGCAGGTAATACTAGGAGAAAGTGCGAAACCAAGGTTTGAGACATTTTTAAGGTCTTTCTCCCATTTTCAAGGCTTGACATGAAGATCTGAGGTTTAAGACTTGCAAAAGAGGGATGTATGAGTATTGATGGACTCACACGAACTGTAGAAAGTCATGGTGACATTTTTTTGTGTAACACTCAGTTTGGTCCTCTTGGTTCTCCTCTCATCTATTTTCATAAAAGGAATCAATAGTAGACTTTGATTGTTTGTTTCTAAGATAGCCACCCATCTGAGTGGGAATAGCGGCATTCGAGTGGACACTATTCCTGTATAACAATTGGCTGCTTCAAACCTTAGATACTTGTAGCTTTGTCTCTCAAGGAATCTGCAACAAAAATAGTGAGAGATCCTTTACTAAAATTCCTCCTTGCTCCTTCGATAGATTGCCTCAGATTCACTCCAATTCAGAGGTATATCTTTGATGTTTTATGCACCTTTTTGTGTGTGCATGAGGTCTCCTCCTCATCTCTTTACATGTCTTTCTCTAGGGAAACGTATAGCCATCTAGGGCCTTCGTTAAGCTAATCTGACCCTTCTTCTTGAGCCATTTTTTCCCACACTTAACTTCAAAAATCCATATCTCAACTTCTAGACCTTTGATTTGGATGGTTCTCATTACCCCTTTCTCACCTAATGGTCCTCTATCATCTCAAATAATCACATGTCAAAATATCCTCATGGTTTTGTCCCCACATAATTGGGTGAAAAACCCCACACTTGGGTTATAAGCACACAAATCCATTTTGTGTGCTCATTCATCCAAAACCCTCTAGCCTAGGGTTTGGAGTACCTCCCAATCTACAAATATCAACACATGAATTTCTCCTTTAATCAAATTTTCATTCATTTGATTAAAGGTTACAAGGTAACTTTTATAACCTACTTGAACTAGTAGTTATATAGTCAACAAAATCACCTCAAACATAAGTGTATGGTCGAATGTAAAAGAGGTTATGGCAATATGGACGACCCTATTTCTTTCTTTCTTGGACAATAAATTATTCTTTTAACTATTCATAAAACCTTATGTATGGCCATTTCTGAAGGTGTATAACCAAACCTAAAAGTGTACAACCTATGTGTTAGCACTTGAAATTTCACCTAGGCTAAGATAGACAAATCTCAAGGCTACATCAAACCATCCAGCCTCGTAGCTAGCCCTACGAGGCAGGAGAAGGCTCTCTCCAGTCAAACTCGGTGGATTTTTCAATAGGATGAGTTGACCAATTAGAAACACTGATATTAGGCTAGTAAACTGATAAGGAGGGTTGATTTAAAGTTTTTGGGGTTTTTGGTGGCAATTGGAGGGAGTGCAATTCAGGGTGCGGGGATTGAGCTCAGTTTTTGCAGGTGGGTCTTTGGGGCAAGGTAGGAGTTTGTGCTAATGCCTTTAGCTAAGATGAATGATCAAGGAAGAAAAAGAGAAGCTAAAGAGGGCAAAAAATGACTTTGAATCCTCTCTAGACAGTGGAAAACATAAACATTAAACAAATTTGAAAGCTGAGCATGGCAAGCATGAATTCAAACTTTATCACTTCATTTGTTTAATAAGATGCAATAAAGAAAGAGATGGAACACATAAACACACTTAAAATTACAATAAAAGAACACACCATCAACACAAGAGTCCACAAGAATCCCAATGATGTTTGCAAAACCCTGGTCTTCCTTTTCCTCAAATTGCAGAGATACAAATAAAATATACACTAGGAGCTTCTCACTCAAGAGTCCAACCATGAAAATGAGTAAGAGAAGGCATAATATAGAAGATCTAACTCCTTTCCCCACCTCTAGGGGTCGAGCTCAGCTTTCTAGGAGCTGTTTTAACTAATTTCAAACTAAGCACTAGATAATAGGCAGTCAAAACAACTTGCCTCTAAAACTTAGGAAACCTATCCATGCATTAAATATTTACCATTTACATCAAGGAAACTTCTAGAAGAGATAAACAAGAGTAAAAGTATCTAAAAAGTGTCACAATTACATCCCTTAAGATCACCATTAACCTCAGAAAGTCGAAAAAGGTCAAAACTGGAATTTCTGGGCTGAACTGGTCAAATCTGGCAACATTTCCTCAAAAGGTCGCGCACCTTTTCTCAAAAGGTCTCACACTTTTGCAGCTCTGTTTGGAGGCCTTCCCGTTATCAGAATTGGATGCAGGATAGCTCGTTGGAAAGTTCTGCGAGTCTACTTTCCAACCCAACTGGAATTTTCGAATTTGGAGGTCATTTTCCCTGTCAAAACTTAATTCTCCCAAGACTGGTTTCTGCAACTCAAAAAAGGGGCAGAAAGTCAAATTGTTCATGTATTTTGACCTTTTGGAGGCCAAAAACTTGATGTAATTTCTTAGTAATGGATGAGAAAGTGTAACTTTTCATGACAAATCCAAAAATTCTGAGTTTTTTCAAAACGGAGCTACGATGACAAAGGGGCTCGCCGGGGGTGAGACCTTTGAGAAGCCAAAACCTTTTCCAAAAAAATTCCAAAATTACCCAAAATTCTCAGAAATTTTTGGGATTTGTGTTGTAGCTGATGCTAGTGAGTGCCATGATTTTTGAGGGATGCCTCCACCAAGACACGGAGTGGATTGGGCCTTTTCTTCCGCTTAAGAGCCTTGGACCACCTTCTTTGGAACATTTTCATTCTAACCTTGCATACCTGCATCCTTGCCCAATAGTGAGTCTTCATGTTTCTCAGTAGCTTGTTATTTTGATTGGCCTTAGCTAAGAGATTTTTCAAATGAGCATTATCCCAAATAAGCATAGATTCTCGATCTATGGGTCTCAAGTCACCGGGTCTCTTGCGAGCCAACTCCCGGTCTTCACGAATCTTTTTTAGCTCATATAATTTGTGCTCATCCTCCAGTTGTTTGTTTCACTGCTCTAAATAATTAATAATCCACTTCGCCATCAATAATTTCATTTGCAGAGACTGAATCTCGGTGCTTTGCTCTCGGATGATATCCTTGAGCTCTAGGCTAGGAGAACCGGCGTCAAGATCAATAACCGGATCGCCTGACAATCTCTCCTCGACCATGGGCTGCTTGCCCCTCTCTAGTACCTGTGCTGGTGAAGAAAGCGAGGCCCCTTCCACCTGATGTGGAGATAACACTCGCTGTGATGACGATGAAGGCGAGACCCCTTCCACCTGCTGTGGAGACAGTACTCGCCTGGCTGCTGCAAATACGGCCCTTGGGCCTCTCTGATAAGTGACCAAAGCAGTGGAACTAATATGTCGGGTGACGGGAGCATCAGGCTGTTGAGATGGTCCTCCCACCTCATGAATGACCTCCTGATGTGGCTGATGTGGCACTGTGAAAAACTCATGGGTGATGAACTCCTCCCATGAAATACCCTGCTGAGTCAACTGATATGAGACTATAAGCTGAATCAAACCATAATGGTATAGGCTCCTGTCATGCTGAGCTGGGGTCTTCTTCTGCAACTTGGACACCATCCTCCGAATGTTTTGAAATAAATAAACCGGGATGTTCATCATCCTCACTCGGGTGAAATGCATCAAAAGGCGAATATGATATGAATACACCTGCGTAAATCTGCCCTCACAAGTAAAATAATGCATAATAAGCTTCATGATGGGAGCATACTCACTCCGGAGAAATCTGAATGGAAAAACACCTGTCAAAAATTCTACAGATGTTGGCCGGACATATGGCTCAAAATGAACAAAATCTAGCAATCTGCCCTTAGGCCACACTTCACCCACATTTGGTATCCCTGTAGCCTGTGAAATCACCTCCGGAGACAACACAAAATTCACCCCTACAAGAGTGACCTGCCCATCATGAAGGTGCAAACAAATAAGCGGGCCAACTCCCTATGGTGCTGAATCTGGGCAAGCCTCTCACAAAACTGAAAACATGACATATAACGGAAACAATTCACTGCCATAGGACATGCCTGCAACTTTGCCAAAGAGGTGGGCTCCTCTCTTTTATGATGACCACCTTTGCCACCCCTACGAGGCCTCCGTTGTACCTCAACCTCTGTGGAAGAAGACCGGTCATCACCTTGCTCATAGGTTTTAGTGGTTGACATGGTGTTTTTGAGCAAAGTGGAGAAAATAGATAAAGTAAACTGCTGCCCTTGCCTGCAAAAATGCTGAGTTGTATGTTATTTTCAAGGGGAACAAAATCATGAAGGAAATGTTAGGGGAGGGACTTTTTTTTTTTAATAGGGAATGGGAAAAATATGTGAAAACAGGGAATTTTTAAGGGATAATTCACAAAATGTCGAACATATAATCTCATCTACATCATCGGGAAATCATTTGCAAAGAAATATTCTTATTAGGGAAAACATGTATGATAGTAACCAAGGGAAAGGACATACATTTCAACATGGGTATGGGACAACATTGTTCATTTGAGTTTTTGTCCTTTAATGTACATCATGAGGCAAACTCTGTTGTTTCAAAGGGATTCATGTACATTTGGTCATAGGGGAAGGAGGGCTTTATTTACATTTTTGTCAAAAGGAGAAAAGGGATTTCATTGACAACTTCAAAAGGAAAAGAGTTGTATTGAAGCAAGGATATTAGGGGATATAAGGGAAAAGGGAAAACAGGGTTTGGTTTTGGGAGACATAGCAACATTGTTTTTGTAATGAATAGTCAAAGCAATATGTCTTTTGATAAATACACACAGTTGCATTGTCTTTGTTTTTGCTTTGAATATACACAAAAATATGTTCTCTATTTTTTGTTTTATTATTTTGCCATTATATTGCTCTTTCTCTTTTTGCACAACATATTTTAATCCTTGTTGTGTTTATTTTTATCCTTGTTGTATGGAGGGCATTAGGGTTTAGGTTAGATTACATAGAGGGCATTAGGGTTTTAGGAATGTACTTGAGGGAGGGGTAGGGTTTAGAAATTGGGGACGGGGAAACTTAGTATTCTTTGCAATGAGATAAGATAGAGACATATTATGACAATTGTGAATTTAATGGGAAACAATGGAGGGAATAAATGGGAGTTTAAAACCTTGAAAAAACACCAACCCTAGCACTATGCCTACATGAACAAGCAATAACTAAAATCCATTTCTCTTTACATTTTTGGTGGCAAATATATATGAACACAAACCCATCATTCATATTACAAGCATCCAACAGGTTAATAGACCCTACCTCGAACCAATTCGATGACTTGGAGGAAGATTGGGCAATCGTTTTGAAGTCTGCCGCAAGAAAGCTCAAAAGGTCTCGCAGTCTGCTCAGAAGGTTGCGCACTTCCTAGAAGGTTGTTCCAGTTATATGTTTGCACTGTGGAGAGGCGCTCAAAAGGTCTCGCACCGCCCAGAAGGTCGCGCCGGCCTCTCAAAAGGTCTCGCGTTGCTCTGCTGCCCGAAATCGCTGCAATTCTTCTCTTTTCGCCTATCACTCTCTCAAACTCTATCTTGCAAGCTTTCAAATGCACAATGAGAGTGAAAGGAGGGCACATATCTTTTATAAACTTCATTTGAAAAAAAAATTCATCCATAAACCCACTTTATAAGGTTCCTTTTTGACACTTTTTTTTAAAAACATTGATTTTGGTTTCCTTTATCCTGAATTTGACTTTTTGAGTGCTCTGACTTGATTCTTTTTGCATGTAGATCATCTAAAGGACCTTGGCAAGGGGACCAGGGTTGTAGTTTGTCTTTTTGAAAACTTTGAAATTTCATCATTTATTTACAAAACTGAGAAAATGACCTTGGGCTTTAAAAATAGAGTTTTTAAATCCAAGGTAAAAGTTGACTATACAAGATAAAAATATCGAAGAACCATGTTAACTAACCTCCCTCTGGCTTGCTGAGTACTCATGGATTTTCAAAGACATGACCTTGCAGAGACAAATGACCAAAACCCTATACCTAGGAATTTGACAATAAGACGCATTAAGACAAGCTTGAAAAACTTTAATAACTGATATGACCTGATCCAGCAAAGCCAAGAGGGGCACAAAGACCAGCTCCTCCATCAGGGTTATGGCATGCCTAATGGGATGCAAAATTTGACACTGATGAGATACCTACTAATGCAAATGCAAAGAGCTTTTTTGATCACTGATGGAGGGCTTTCAAGACCGACACTAACACTATGCATAAAGAAAAAATGGTTACAATGGTGGTACAAATTGTATGGTTGTCTGTACTTACTAGTCTCACTTACATATCTGCTCCTTTTCTTTCTAATGCATTCTTCCTTCCTTTAGCTCTCTTTTCTCTCTTATCATGAATGGGATTGTCCTCTTTCTATTTTTACATGTATGAGATTGAACTCTTTCTCACTTGTCCTATTTATGCTTAGAGAGAAATAACCAATCTCCTCGATCCTAGTTTCCACCTATCTCAATCTTGAGATGTACAACTAAAATTGAATCATAATCCAAGTCACTAATGTTCTACAACTTCTACAATATTTCATTTAGATTACGAAGACTAAGTCAAAATTAAAACATTAGACTTTCTCTTTTCTTTGAGTGAGACTAATATTGTTAGTCGTCGTTGACACCTATCTCAATCTTGAGATGTACAACTAAAATTAAATCATAATCCAAGTTGCTAATGTTATAAAACTTCTAGAATATTTCATTTCGATTCCTAAGACAATATTAACTTTTAACCATTAGAGACCACATAATGCAATTGAATTGGTGATTTTCGCGTTATAAGTATCATGTCAACGATGAGATTCAAGGTTCAAATCCCTCGTGAGTTAAGACAAAAATAAATAAATTAAACCATTAGACTTTCACTCCTTTTTTCAAGTGAAACTGCAAGAGAGATTTAGTGATCACTTTTCTAAGTGGCCACAAATCAAATGTCTCAAACCACTTCTTGCACATTCTCATTGCGACCTATGCAAGAATTTCTTGCCAAATTGCATTTCTCAACTCTTAGTGAGGAAGGAATTATGCACCAATCCAAGTCTATCTTTGAATGTTTCAAACTCCCCTTTCATTAAGGGCTTGGTCAAAATATTAGTGACCTATTAATTTGTGGAAATATATAGAAGCTTCAATTATCCTTCCTTAATCTTGTTTCATATGATGCGATATTTGATCTTTATGTCTTTGGACTTGTAATGAAACATTAGTGTAACAACCCTGGTTAAAAATCCATGTAAATATAAAAAAATAAGACCACAGTCACGGGACAATATTCCAAGATGAATGGTGGGAGAAACATCCTAGTGGGTGTTAAGTTTAGTTATTATGGCCAAAGTAATTTAGCAAAGGAAATGACAAGTGCTTTGGAAAGACAAAATGGCATTAATTGACATTTTATTTATGAAAATAATGTAAATTAGGAGAAAAAGAAGGTGAAAGGTCACAGGTAGCATATGAGGAGGAAAATTAAGAAAAATAATGGAAAATGAAGAAAATAGAGGTCTCATTGATAAAAAGGCTTATGAGGATCAGTTGGCGGGCTTTTGATTAAGCTTTTTGACAGGTTTTTGTGGAGCTCTCATTCTATTCTCTCTCCCCCATACTCTTGGACACTTAGAGTTTTCTTGGAGCACTCTTGGAGAGTTTGACATACATTGGATTGGAGAAAGAAGGCAAAGGAAGAGCAGGAATGCGCAAGAGGACATTGAGATCAACATCTACAATGTGTGTTGCTTGCAAGTACCGAGTAGCATGTATGTTTTCCTCACTAGTTTTGGCATGCGTGGCATATGCATGTGGTTTATTGGTCATGATCTGTCATTGGCATGAAGGATTGTCTGGATTGACAGTGGATTTTCCTAGCCTTGCCATTTCTTGGATAACCATGTTGTTGTGGGTTCATTTCTTTGTTTTTATGGTTGTTTCTCATGTTTCCTTTAGCTTGGGTTGAGTTACTAGTTCCTGGAAGCCCTAGTTGGACAAATGCTCTGGAATCCATGTAACAACTTGGGTTGAGTTACTAGTCATGGAAGCCTTGGTTGGTTAAATGCTCTAGAAGCCCGACGACAGTTGTGGGTTGAGTTACTAGTCCTGGAAGCCTTGGTTGGAACAAATGCTCTGGAGCCTTGGAAGGCTTGGGTACAAACCAATCTGGTGATCGTTTGTGATGTTTGACCATGAGGTGGAATCACGGTTTGATGGGTTTTATAAGACCCCACATTCATGCTTGGAATATGGCACAGGGGTGATTGGATGAAGAGAAATTTGGCTCAACCATGTCTATGGTCGGGTGGTTCGTGGAAGTCCCAAATCTGGTTGGCATTTGCATCATCAATATGAAGTTATTTCTCCTTGTTAATTCATGAGTATTATACTTATTTATATGTGGATTATATGGCTTTTGTTTCCTTGGTATTTCTATTTTTATTATGTTGGGTATGAAAATGTATTATGATAGTGGTTATGTGTGGATCTCATCATGTTTTTACGTGTAAATGAATGAACCATGTATCTATGACTTAATAGATGATAATTCAGCTAACATGATAAGGAAACAATGCCTCATAGGGAATCTCAGATAAGTATGAGACCCCTATGACCAGCTTTGCTGTTTAAACCTGTAGAATTCATGTTTGTGACATGTTTGAAGAAATTCCTGTCATGGCTAGTACGGTCCAGTCTAGTCCTTGTCAATGTTTTTGCAAACATATCATTGTTCCGCTGTGTAAATTCATTTATGAAGGTATCATTAGTTCTGGGAAGTGACTTGGCCTTTGGGCCTGGAAATTGGCACAAACCCTGGAGTCGAAGGCATAACACATGGGAAAAAAGTCCCTGAACGATTTCTTTCCCTTGCTGTGGGAGCATCTCGAGCCTCCTGTACGCACCCTGGTCCATATCAAGGGAGTGTCTTGGGGTTTATAGGCACTAAAACTTCAATGGGAATCAAGGGCTGGTTACCTAAGTGGTTGGGGTGGCTCCTTAGATTTCTGTTGCTGATGTGGAAGGTTTGTGAGGTGTTCTGCTAGTCCCACTTCCTTAACTGACACATATGGAGTCAAATCATATCATAGTGACTTATTTTCACATGTTTACCCCCATTGGCCAATTACTTGGGTAGATGTGGGAGGAGCATTTTATAGAGTGGTTTCAGAGGTGTGTTGCACTCTCTTTGGGTCATATATGATACCACATAATGGTATTAGAGCGAGTTCCATTCTCTTTGGGTGGTGTCTGGTTTTTGTTCTCTTTGTGTGATATATGATACCACAGAGTGGTATCAGAGAAAGTTTTGTTCTCTTTGGGTGGTTTTTGGTTTTTGTTATTTTTAGGTGATATCTGATATTATAGAGTGGTATCAGAGCATGGCTCACCCCTCAGACTGGATGGGTGGTGTGTAGGTCATGCATTCATGTCGGTTGCATATGTGTTCCTTATGCTTGTATTCCATGTGTTTGTTGCATTTTCTTGTGTTGAGCATGGTTGTAGTTATATTGCCATGTGAAGGTTGATGGTGTTGTTGGTTGATGTGTCATCATGAGTGTATGGTTGCATATGTATTTGTTATGCGTGTCAGTGTCTATATGTTGTTATGCATGCATTGTGAGGTCATTGTATGCAATTAGGTTATCATGATGATATTGATATGTTATGATGCTAATGTGTTAGCTGAGATAGAGCATGAGATATAGACCATTAAAGTGAATTTGCAACAATGGACTTTAGGGTAAGAACATATCATCATACAGGTTTGTATGGTGGGCATGCAGGTATGTTGGTTAATGTTTATTCTAAGCATTAGGGTTACTAATATGCTTGTCATTCTATGATTATTATGGTTATGTGTATGATAAATGCTAGTTGATTAATGTAGTTATAAGCACATGTGTTGTATATTCATGAATGATAGTAACCCGTGGTTGTATGCATTGCTATTATTGTTTTATGATAGTTAACTTGATGATTATGTTATATGTTGTTGATGAGCATGTTATATGTTAACTTGTTGTTGTTATATGTTAGTAAATGGTTAGTGTTATTGCATTAAGATCTTGATGTTATATGTATCATGCTAAATTGGATTGGCCTATATAGATGGTTATGGTTATGAAATTTAGGTATGAGATTATATATTTGTGATATTGTGTTGTACTAATCTAGACTAATTGTGCATATGTGATTTTTATGCATGAATGACAATTGTTTATGAACATATGAAGTGAACATGTTAGCTAGTCATTATTATGGATACCATGATAGTATTTATGTTTGAGTTGATATGGATTTATTTATTTATTTTTTTCCCCTTAGGAAAAATCATAATTTTCTTAATAATAACAAAATTACATTTTGTAGATGCTAAAGCGCATATCCAAAAAGAAAATCAAAGACTATTGTTCAAAAGACACAAATAAACAGAAAGAAAATAATGTACAATTGGGAAGAAATTAAACTTTTCTCCCCTTCTTCTTCTCGACCTTTCGCCACTCGGCAAGGACGAAACAAGTGCTAGAGAAGTGTCCTCCATGGGGCAAGGATTTTCCTTGTCTGAATCTGAGTGATCTA
>APFE031089802.1:64573-75511 GCA_000404065.3 Pinus taeda | reverse complement strand
TGAAGCAGATCTTCACCCAAGCTAATGGCATGAAAATGATGAAACTAAGAGGTATCAAGCAGATCTTGACCTCTTTTTGGGGAAATTAGTTAATGATTTGGGGGAGATGGAGAAAGGAAGTTAGTTATGCCTGTTTTGAGCTTTTAACATAGAACTGTCTGGTGATTGTGTCTTGAGTAAAGATGACATCTGAAAACCTAGAACTGATCAGCAATCAAGATTCTGCAACCTCAAAACTACCTACCCAGCCTATTTACCTAACATTTTTTCTTCTTTTGGTTTGGGTGCACTTAAACTTGCAAACCCATCATTTCGATTTTTTCTTTTTTATGCTTTCCTATCTACAAACTACCCTTATTTCATCCGAGGGCCCAGATTAAGCAGTTGGGCTCCTTTGATTCTCTACCTATCTAAGAATCTACCAAGATTAAGCTGTTTGGACAGATTTTCATTCTCTATATTCTAAAATAGGAAATTGAAACTTAGGGAGACCAAGATTAAGCTGTTTGGACCTCCCTTTAACTGAAGATTGTACAACACTGGAATAACTTCTCAAAATTTGGAAAGCAGTTAGATGAACTTTGAGTAGCCTTCTTCGCTTGGTGAGTGTTAAGCAAATATGGAGCATTGCAGCATGCAAAGTATGACATATTTGGTCTGTAAAAATGTCAATCATGAAATATGAGTAATCTGTTGCAGCAGGAGGCTAACACACTGGATGACTTATTTTTGTTTCTGTTCTGGGACCATCCTCATACACACAAGGCAACACGATTATGGCTTTCCATATTTTTCCCTCTCATCTCCTCTGAAAGGATGAGACTATTTCATTAAACTGCAAGGCAGTGGAATTGCTACCTATTGCAATAACTACACTATCCCACAAATCTGGTAGAGAACACAACAAACTGATGCACTTATCTTCATCTGAAATTTTAATATCAATAGACAATAACTGACTCACCACAGTAATAAATGCGCTCTGATACTCTATCACCGAGTCTCCATCTTTCATCCTCAGGTTATATAGTTTTTTCCATAGGAACAATTTATTCACCAGAGACTTAGATTGGTACAAAGTCCGTAACTTGTCCCACAAAGCCTTCATCATAGCTTCCCCTGATACATTCAAAAATACTAAATCTGAGACACACAATCGTATTGCTCTCTTTGCCTTCCGATCCAAATTATTCCATTCTTCATCGAACACTCCCATTGGTTTAGTACTGGGATCTACCACAATCCACTAATATTTATCCACCAACAGATCATCCATCTTGAGTTTCCACAACTCAAAAATCTAACCATTAAATTTCTCGATCTCTATCTTTCCACTACTCACCATCTTCTTTCACCACTAGAATTGATCTCGTAGATCTCCCACTGAACAGGATCTACCATAGGCCTGAGCGAAACCCCTCAGTAACAAAGGCATCCCCTTGAAGCCAAAAAAACTTTGATTCCAAATGTAGGTTTTAACCCCGTACAAAAATTACCTGCATATGGATTCTAAAACACAGAAAGCAAACAATGCAAGTGCATAATACATAAAACACATATACACAAAGATTTTCCCCTGGATCCCAAAACTAGGAGTACCAGGTTGATTTTTTCATTATGTTCCTTTCAATGTTACAATACATGTTTATACATGTCGAAGCATCCAATACCATGGACCAAAAACCATCATGTCCCAAACCATGGATCGAAAACCATTGCATCCAAAACCATGGAATGAAAACCAGCGCGCCCAAAATCATGTGTGAAAACCATGCACAAAATCATAGGTGGGTCCACCCAACCTAATATAGGGTCTAAATAAAATTTCCTCTAGGTGCTACCTCGGATCCCTTAGAAGGGGGCTAAATGCCCCCCTCAAACCCCCTGTGACTCTCCCACTTTGCGGCCAGTGCAACAAAGGGGGGGCTCCGCCCCCCTCTAACTCCCCCGTAAGGTACGTAGGCTAGTCATGGAAAAAATATAACACAACCCAACATTTATGAGAAGGAAATGTTGGAAATACTACATGGACTTAAGAAACGGCGACCTTACCTAATGGGAAGACACTTCAAGGTAAAAACAAATCATGATAGTCTTAAATATTATTTATAACAAATATTATCTTGTTAAGAGCAGCAAAAATGGGTCATAAAAATGTTTGGTTATGACTTTCAAATCATCTACAAAATAG
The DNA here is from genome assembly GCA_000404065.3 of Pinus taeda. Taxonomy (NCBI): domain Eukaryota; kingdom Viridiplantae; phylum Streptophyta; class Pinopsida; order Pinales; family Pinaceae; genus Pinus; species Pinus taeda. The sequence continues at coordinate 73,320 of APFE031089802.1, read as the reverse complement.
GGTAGAAAAATATTGTTGCAGATGCACTCTCAAGAAATGACGAGGATGTGGAAGCATTTCTCATCCCCATTTCTATTATCCAACCAGACTGCATAAATGAAGCAAGGGATGAATGGAAGACTGACAAAGAACTGTGGGCACTCATTCAAAAGTCACAACAAGACCCGAATACATCTAATACATTTTGTTGGAAAAATGATTCCTTATGGTACAAATATCGCTTATACCTATGTAATAATTCCCAACTCGAACAAAATATTCTTATGGAATTGCGCACGTCTACCTTAAGAGGGCACTCATTATTTTTAAAAACTTACCACATGGTTAAGAAGGTTTTTTTTTGGGATGGCCTTAAATCTGATATTCAAAAGTTTGTGGTGTAATGTTTCATGTAAGACTTCGGGTCTATTACAACCTATATCCATTCCAAGTCAACGTTGGTAGGAGCCTTCAATGGATTTTATCAAAGGTTTACCCAAGTCCGAAGGAAAGAGTGTCATCATGGTGGTAGTTGGTAGACTTACCAAGTATGCACACTTTTGTGAATTATCTCATCCCTTCAAATCCAGTAGAATTGCAACTACATTTATGAAAACAATTCAAAAGCTACATGGAAACTCAAAGATTATTGTAAGTGACAGAGATCCCAATTTTAATGAAAATTTTGGACAAAATTATTTTCCTGCCTGGGTACTCAATTAGCTCATAGCTAACAAATGTCCGAAAGGATATCTTTGTTTCTTTGTATCTGATAAACAAACACAATGGGTCAAATGGTTGCGTCTAGCTGAATGGTGGTATAACACTTCCTTCCATACTACATCAAAATTGACCCAATTTATGGAACTTTATGGATATCATCCACCATCTATAACATCATATTTAAGAGAAAAGTCTAAGGTTCAAGTAGTGGAAGATCACATCGAGAATCAAAAACAAGCTCTCCAAATCTTAAAGGATAACCTCACTTTGGCACAAAATAGAATGAAACATCAGGTAGATCAACATCGCAGCGGAAGAATTTTTATGTAGGTGACTGGGTATTTCTACGACTACAATAATACAAACAAATGTCCCTCAAGCAATATAAGAAGGATAATAAATTATCACCAAATTATCGCGAGTGAACCCAGATTTCCATTTTTCATGCTTGAAGAAGGTTATAGGTGACAAGCTCACATTTCAAACAATATTTCCAGAACTTGACGAGGAAGGAAAAATCATATTGGAACCTGAAGCAATCATAGAAACAAGAACTTGATAGATATGGAATCGATCAATTTCAGAGCATCTCATCAAGTGGTAGAACTTACCCGTTGAAGATTCCACATGGGAGGATGAGAATTTTATACAGAAGCATCCAAAACTACTCAAGCATTGAGGACACCACTTTTCTAAAGGGGAGGGGCATGTTAGATCCCTATAATACTGGTGTATTCCCTGATTATTATTATTGTCATTGTAGCCCCTTATTATTATTGTTGTGCCTGTGTTGTCCCCATATTTTTATTATTGTGCTCCATAGAAGCCCACTATTGTTATCATTGTGCCCTTAAATTATTATTGCTATGTCTGCATTGACTATATTGTGACCCCTTAGACTCCAAAGGAGGTATTTTCATTTATATCACCCAAGAAGTTTTCATTTGTGTAATTTAAAGGAGGTTTTCCCCTTCAAGAAGTTGATTTTGAAGTCGTTGCTCTATCTTTTCTTCTATTTTGTGAGCTGGATACATAACATCATTGGTTAGCTAGTGAAATAAAAAATAAAGCATATGTGCTCAATTTTAGCCTTGAGACTAGACCTAGTGGGGTAAGAGAATGTCTAGAGTTAGACCTTTTATGGCCGCTATTTAGGTAGCTATTCTGGAAGTCAAACTATGGGGGAGGGGGGGGACTCGATAATGGATACTGTACTTGTTGGTTGGGTGGAGCACTTTCTTCCCTACTATTTGTTTGGTTGGTTTAGGAAGTGAAGGAAAGATAAGTGACTGACTTGTTATCTCTGGTAAATTATTTTTATTCTATATCTGTGTTTTGTTGTATGTTTCTTTTTGCAACATGAAATTTTTAATATGGAAGTTGGTTGTGGTTTTCATTCACTATAAATAATTTAAATTAGTGAACCATGTTAGTTTCTAGGCCAATCAGGTTAATCAACAACCTAAAAATAATCTTTAATTCAAGACGAGGGAACTAGAATGAATGATTAGGTCCCATAGGGTTAGGTCTAGCTCACAAGATTCTGGAATGAGCAAAACACAGACAGTGAAAATAATATACTATAATTTCACAAACTGGTTCCATGAACATATAACTAAAGGAGATTGATAATTGAACTAATATTGGTGATCATCTTTCTAGAAAAAAAAGATAAATAAAATAACTTCTTGCATTACAAACTATTGTATGTACTACTCTTGTGACAGTAGTAGTAACTGGTAATAGTATAAAACATTCGATTGGGTAGGCAACTATAAATATTAATTTTTAAACAATGAAACCACGATTACAAAGAAGACATTTAAACTATATGTCGAATGTGGTAGAGAAGGGATGCCAAAATTTCCTTGAAATATGTTAAATGAACTTATAAACATGTCAAAATTATGCAAGACACCATTCAAAATGAGATATTGATACATATCTAATCGAGGGAAATTGTTTGACGGATGAAAGAAAACAAGAAGAAATATAACCCTAAAATATTAGGGTTTCAATATCAAAGGATTACGTTGTTCTCGCATGCAATAAAAATAGAATATTTTTTGAGAAGAAAAACTTTATAAACAAGTATAATTCAAACCCATACATCAAAAAATGTATTTACAGATTCATGAAGCTAGGGTCGGAAGCCATGAAAGGGTAACTATCATAATTTTGTAAAATAAATTAAAAACCAAAACCTTTTGTGCTAAGCTCTAAGGGTTTCATAATACACACTTCCATTCAATGGTAACAATTTTTTTAATAGATTTATTTCCTTTACATAAACCTTGGACCACACCACCAAATCTTAAGTCACTAATTTAGAATAAAGAGGAACGACCCACACTAATCAAGGTTGGATACCAGACAAAACCCTACTTGGGTCAATCATAACCATTTGGGAAACAAAAAAACAAAAAAAATTACCAAAGGTACCATAGTTACAACTTGTAAGACATGGATAATTGAAGTTCCAAGGGCGATAATTCCCACAAAGAAAAGATAAAATTCAGACCTAGAAATTCCAAATGGAAATAAACAGTTAGCAAGTATTATAGCTGGGTGAGGTAATCATTAAACAAGAGAATTAATCAAACAAAAAAACCAAATAAGTTACCTACACATGACATCACAATGGTCGCCATTCCAAGCTTGTAAATGAGGGAAAGACAAAAAGTACTAAACCACATAATATTGCAGAATGATAGCAAGGAAAAAATCATGAGCCTACCTCGATTCTAAGTAGAAAAATAGGGAAGCTTTGACTGCTATGGCTGTAACAAAAAGAAGTTGACTCAAGTTCCATTAGGATAGTAAACAATTGGTTTTGCAACAAAATACCTTGTATCACTAAGATAAAAAAAATTGTGAGTATCGTTATAAACCATAAAAAATAGTGGTTTAAGATGACAAAATTACCAATCCATGGGGAGCCACCAGCAAATGAATGGCCAAATGAGACATGATTATTTTCCTTAGAGAGGAAAACCCTTGCTAGGAAGAAGGGACAACTAAGAGTACTGGCATGATGGAAGGGGGAAGAAGTTACCCTAAACCCACTCAGATATCACTCCCACCATAGAATCTCAACCCTAGAATCAAAACCATTGATCTTGATATCAATATTTATGGATCGTGTATCGAGAATGTTATTGGATGCCTGATATAGGTGGATATTGCTGGTCACCTGCCTATTCCACCTAGACCTCTATTTATTTTCATCTGTTTCATTTTTTATTTCATCATTTACTATTTTTAGTAGGTTTTGAGGTCCTCAACTTCCGGAGCCATTTTGACCCCCGTAAATGACGCTTTTTTGAGGTCTGCAATAGGCCTGTAGCTGCAAGGAAGGGCGTGTCATAAATCCTATAGTACTTGAAGATGTTTTTCTAGCAAGGCATTGTACACATCAAATAGAGATAATATGATCAACTTATGGCTCTGGGAAGTTGGGTTCCCAACTAACCTAAATGGGGCCCACAAACTCTTAACGTTCCATCTCTTGGGGTTAGGGTTTTTTGTTGTTTACAATATTCCCTTATTGTTCAATAATAAATAGGCCCTTGAGCCTCATTGTAACAAAATTCAAAGAAATGTAGCTACCACATCTCTTCCCATAGATAAGCTATCATCGCCTAAGCTAGTTTATTTCCATTATGTTTGTAATCATATTTTAGTATTTTGATATTAATGAAATAAAGTGTTATTTCTCGATCCATATTTGTACTTATAGTTATATCTATATTTTTTTACGTTCCTATTTATGTTTCGATAAGTGGTATTAGAGTGGTCTTCTCTTTCTCTATTTTTCTTTGCATGTCCCCACCAAGGTCAGAGTATAAGGAGTTAGGGCTCGAGCTGGTTGAACCTTTGGAAAATTAGCCTCACAAAACCTGACAACCTACCATGGTAGAAGAAAATAAAGACAAGGGGGTAGGCGATCCTTTCAAAATACTGGTCAAGGAAGCCCTCAAGTGATAGAGGAACACGATTATGAACAACTTTGCTCAAATCCTTCGACGAATACCCATAGGTGACACATATTCATCAAGAAGCCACTCTCGAGGTGCCACTCCTTTTGATATAAAAGTTAACTTCGATATTCCCATCCTCAAGGGCCAGATAGATGAAAAAAATGTAGATAAATGGTTGAATCTATTGGAAGGATATTTTTCAGTTCATGACTTCTCAAATCAGGAAAATAATACTTTTGCACTTCTCAAAGATACCCCATACCTTAAGGTCTTATGGGAAACTTACTGTGAACAAAAGGATGAGAGGATATATTCACTATTTTTAGCCACAACCACTTGAGATTCTTTCTGAGACACCATCAAGGAACAATATTACCTTGTGAATACCTATGAAGATAAATACATAAAGTGGACCACATTACAACAGGGAAGGGATCAATATGTGCCAGATAAATTTTTTCCATACCCTTCGCATGAAGTTGGGTATCAAGGATTTTGAGTTCCATTAAGTACTCAAGTACCATGACTATCTACACAAGTAAATATAGGACAACATGGAGTTCCTCGACATCTCTTTGCTCGAAATGGCATATCGATACACTATCAAGATTGAGTAGAAGTTTTAAAAAAATAAGTGAGGGTTTGGATATACGAATTCAAAGCAAGGAAAAGGTGCCCCCAAACCAAAGAGCAAAGGCAAAAGCCAAGGTGGGGTGACCTAGGAAAACCTACTGAAGCCACAAGCGAAGAACAACACCATTAAAATAAAGAAGGAAACAAGAAAATCATGTGGGTTCCATAAGAGCTCCACTTAGAGCAGAAGTGAGTGTCAAGAAAAGTAGTGACTAGTGGCCGAGATGAAGGATTTTGAATAAGATGCATGTTTTGACTCTAAGCCAGAACTCCAAAATGGAAATGATAGGGGGAAGCATATCATTGATGCGAAGCCCAGTGCCACCGTGGCCACAACCAAGATCGATAAGAATGAGCCTAAAGATCTAGAGGAGGGGTAATGCCTCTTCCACTCACAAATGTTGGTGAAGTGTTCTCCATTATAGTTCATTGTTTATAGGAGGAGCCAAAAGACCCTCATTTCATCATAGATCATGAAAAGGTTGGGCCTACCAATGACAACACTTCTATCACTATACACCATCAGGTGGCTTCACCAGGAATGAGATCCCCATGTCAACCAACAATCTTGCCTCCCCTACAACATCAAGCCCTTCATGGATGAGGTACTATGTGATGTGGCTCCTCTTGAAGTTTGTAATCTATTGTTAGGACAACCATACTTGTGGAAGAGACATGTTGTATATGGGTCTAGGCCTCGCTTTGTGATTATTACCTTGGGCAATAAGTTGTACAGGATACTAGAGGTAGCCTCGTCTATAGGCATCACTTTAACCATTGAAAAGCAATGTAGTAAGATCATTTCCTAGACTAGGAATTTTTTTTCCTTATGATTCACCATTAGGGAAAGAAGAAGCTTTTCACTGTGGATTCTAGAAAGGGCTCCTCTACACATTAACAACAACTAGAAAAGGTTGTGGGGGAGTATAGGGGAATTTTCACCTCACCTACAGGGGTTTCTCTGCACTGTGAGGTTAAGAACTCCATCGATTTGACCCCGGACATGCTGCTACCAATGGATTGATCTATCAACAATCTGTTCTAGAGAATGATGAGATCAACATGCAAATTAAGAAGTTTTTGTATAAAGGGAACATCAGGCCAAACTCATCACCTCCTGGGAGCATGATTATATTGATACAAAAGAAGGACGAGACCTAGAAACTTTATATTGACTATCGGGCGTTGAACAAGATCACTGTCCAAAATAGGTACCAATCCCATGGATTGATGACCTTCTAGACTAGCTGAAGGGGGGGAATGTTTCAACAAGATTGACTTGAAGTCCAATTACCTCGAAGTGCCTATCGAACCCTCTGATATGTGTAAGACTTCCTTCAAATCCAGGGAGGGCCTTTTCGAATGGTTGGTCATGCTTTTCGAGTTGACAAATGCCCAAACAACCTTCATGAGATTGATGGACAACATCTTGCAACCCTTTGTCAATGCACTCAGAGTAGTGTATTTAGATGACATCTTGATCTTCAACCAGAGTTGGGAAGAACACCTTGACCATATTTGACAAGTCCTTCAAACCATGTGACAACACAAGTTGTGTGTCAATTTTGAGAAATTCACTTTTGGCATGACACAGGTTCAATATTTGGGGTACATAATTGACGAAAAGGGTGTGCATGTCGACCCAACCAAGGTACAAGTCATTTGGGATTGTCCAATCCCAACCACTCTAATAGAGCTTCACAACTTTTTGGGTCTTTCAAATTTCTACCACAACTTTGTGTTGGGATTTACTCATATCACTTGGCCTTTAAGTCAAGTCACCAAGGGTGGAACAAGAGAAAATTGTTTTTGGTCCAAAAGCCAACAGAAGGTGTTTTCCAACTTGAAGCATGACTTATGCTCTGCACCAGTGCTCACATTACCAAACCTACATCAACGATTTGAGATTGAGACAGATGCCTCCGACTTTGCTATTGGTGCAATTGTTACTCAGTGGGGGCATCCAGTAGCTTACCATAGTGAGACAATTTCAGACATAGTTTGAGAGTATCTCACTTATGATGAAGAAATGTATTCCATTGTGCAGGTTTCTTGTCAATGGAAGAATTACAATATGGGGAAGGAAATAGACATCCACACAGACCACCGACACCTGTAGTTCATAAAGACACAAGGGAATTTTCCGAATGATTTCCATCAGAAATGGTCCACATACCTGCAATAATTCCATTTGAAAATTAATTATAATAATGGAAGCACCAATAATGTTGTAGACTATGTCAGCCAACCATGAATCGTGATGTTGATCACTATGCTTGATTCCTCTGGGAACGAGACTCTATGGTGGATGCGTCTTTACAAGAGTGATCCAGAATTCAACAACAAATACCAGACACTCCTGGAAGGGAAGCAAGTTCCAAATTTTCACCTCCAGGATGCACTCTTATACCATCTGGGAAAAATATTTGTTCCTTAAAGCGAGTGTGCCAAGATGATATGGGAGGTGCACCAAAGTCTGGTCATTGGAAATTTTAGAGTAGAGAAAATAGTGGTGGTACTGCAGAAGTATTTTTATTGGCTGAAACTTCGCCATGGTGTTGGGAAGTTCATTAGGTCCTGCACCACCTGCGACATTTCCAAACCAACCATCATGAAGCAAGGCCTATATACTCCTCTAGCTACTGCTAGTCGATCTGAGGAATCCATCTCCATGGATTACATGTCGGGCCTTCCTTCTATGAAGCACAACAACGATTTCAATTTCATGGTCGTCAACAAATTCTCTAAGATGGCCAGCATGATAGTTTGTAAGAAGAGTGTCACAACAGAGGCCACTGCTAAGGTATTCTTTGAGTAAGTGTGTGTTATAGACATTTTTGGGCACTTCAAACCCAATCATAAATGTCCATAAACTGAGGCTCCTAAGTCCCTAAAAGTGTTGTTCACTTCCTAAAGGAACAAGGTCAGCTGATTACATCATCTCTCGGAAGTTCTCCACTAAAAACTGCTCATAAATGGTCAAAACTGGACCATACTGAAAGCCCAGTGCAGAGGGTGCGATGCATATCACCTTCCCAGTGTACAAGGTGCGATGCATACTGAATTTCTTCTCTGTAGGATGTGATCGTCGGGAATGGACAAATGGCAGGGACAAAAATGCGAGGTGGAAGATCATGGAATCTTCCAGAAGTTTCCCCTCTGACACTTGCCTCTCTATTTTCAACCAGGGATGAGTAAGAGATCATCATTCTCCAAGTGGAAGTAGGAACCATCAGAGAGAATACACTAATCAAGATCCCAAAAGATGACTCACCTCTCTGTAATCATCTATATATGATCCCTTATCACAAAGATCTAGAGGCTGGAATTTTGTATCTCACAGAGAAGTGTTGCTGGTTTTCTAGTGTATATTCATAGTGTTGGGTGATCTAAGCTTTGCTTGAGGTGAAGAAGGGCTTCCTAGCTGGAGGA
>APFE031089802.1:9111-50669 GCA_000404065.3 Pinus taeda | reverse complement strand
CCGATCATTCACCCCCATATGATTGTTTACCCCTTCGAGGAACATCTACGAAGAGTGATTCTATTAGCCATCCTTGTGACACTGCCATGATTGGAAAATTCCAAATCTTACCTGGAATCAGTTGTTATCCGAAACCATCACTCGTTCCTCGAAAACGAGTCTCCTTTAAGCTCTTTTCAACTGACTCGTAAAATATGAAAAGATTGCCGAACGATTAGCCTCTCCGACTCGTTAAAGTGATCAAAAGTGCTACCCCTCCTCTAGATTTTAATCTTTTTGGACCTGAGGGATTATTGCACAAAACGATTGAGCGCTTGTCTTTTTCGGCTCGTTAAAACTCTCGAAAATTCATCCCTTTTGTATTATTTTACGCTTTTTCAGACTTAAGGGATTATATGACAAAAACGAATCGTTGGAGTCTCCTTTCCATTTCCTTCAGACTCTCTAAAATTGAAACGGACCGAGTTATCTTTGTTGTTAAACTCATTAAAACCAAATAGTGACAAACTCGTCCAAATGGACGAGAATGAGTTTCACTGTCGCTAGGCTCACTAAAATATAGCGACAGGTTCGCCTGAAGGGCGGATTATAGAACAAGCCTATGTTATCCTCCTCAAGCTTGGCAAAAATAAAGAGGTACTGGTCAGCAATGACTGGGGAAAATTGGAAAGAAAACTTGAAGAAACTTTATTGTTAGCAAGTCGCTCTTGAACATGACACTTTCCTTCCGCATCCATGCCGGGTTAGGTTGTTCCGTTCACTGGTCATCACCATTGGTCCATCACACCATCCATCTATGGGGTTAATGCTACCAATCCATCGTTAGTGTCGCCGATATGTTCAAGAGAAATCATTCAGACAATTCACCTATGTCTCACCCACTGCAATACATTCATGCTTCATTCCTTCATGACCGCCACCCCGAACCCTGTATCGTCAAATTGTTTTCACCTCCAAAATCATTTGCTTCATTCCGTGTCGATGATGTGGGATTCATTAAGGCCCTCCTGTGATGGGGCGCTTCTTGTCGACATCAACTCATTATCCAAGAAGTTGACTTAGGAACAACCCTTTCAGTACTTTGAAGCTTTCATGCCTCAATGGAAAGTTTCTCACTTTTGGCGACAGGTTTACATCAATGTCCTTCGACTGAGAGATTTTACGTGATGTTTGACGCCAAGTCATTTTTCATACCACGTGAATTATATTGTAGTACCTTGATGGTCATTGTCATTATTGGTGATTCCTCTCGTGCCTATTAACAACTTACATCATTTGCAGGTAATCAAGCGATGTCTTTCCATGTTCGACTCCAGAACATTTTTCACATGCATGTACTCCGAGTGAAGATTGAACGAGTTTTGAAGACCCCAGATCTAGTTTCATCCATCTGGGTTGCGATATATTCAGGAATATAAAGAAATCAACTGTACATCATTGCCGAACATATGATCATCCAAATCAAAGGATGATGAGTCCATATCATCAGTCTGTCACACCGACGATTGTCTATCCTATGTACATGAAAATGAATTTATAAAGCTGAGCATGGGAATGCCCGCCTTAGCTAGATCATGAAAAAATGTTGTCAAAATAATGTATTGTATTGTATCTTATTACAGGTCGCCTCCCAACTCGGAACAACTTCGGATCCTCATAGTAAAGCATTTCACCCAACATCGGAAAGATTAACAACGTCATGCTTTAGGGGGTAACTGTTATAGACATTTTTGGGCACTTCAACCCAAATCATAAATGTCCATAAACTGAGGGCTTCTAAGTCCCTAAAAGTGTTTCTTCACTGCCTAAAGGAACAAGGTGATCTGATTACATCATCTCCCAGAAGTTCTCCACTGAAAACTGCTCATAAATGGTCAAAACTGGACCATACTGAAAGCCCAATGTAAAGGGTGCAATGCATATCACCTTCCCAGTGTACAAGGTGTGATGCATACTGAATTTCTCCTATCTAGGGTGCGATGGTCAGGAATGGACAAATGGCAGGGACAAAAATGTGAGGGGGAAGATCATGAAATCTTCCAGAAACTTCCCCTCTGACACTTGCCTCTTTATTTTCGACCAGGGATGAGTAAGAGATCATCATTCTCCAAGTGTAAGCAGGAACTATCAGAGAGAAGACACTAATAAAGATCCTAAAAGATGACTCACCTCTCTATAATCATCTCTATATGGATCCCTCATCACAGAGATCCAGAGGCTAGAATTTTTTATCTCATAGAGAAGTGTTGTTGGTTTTCTGGTGTATATTCATAGTGTTGGGTGATCTAAGCTTTGCCTGAGGTGAAGAAGGGCTTCTTAGCTGGAGGATGATGCTGGGTTAGAACATATGGTTGTAATCCTCTTGCTACTTTTCATCTTAATCAAGATATTCTTGTTTTCTTCCATATTCTTGTGTACTTGTTTATAGATGCATTTATATGGTTAACACACATCTAGTCCTGTGTTATTTATAAATATATATCTTTTTTTCTTCGATAGTAGTATGTTGCTGTGATTCAACAGGTTCTTTTTGAAGCTGGGTAGATGAATAAGAAGCGGCAAAGCTCTATCAAGCAAGAGAGGAAATCAAGTGCAAGACTAAGGTTGGTTTTCTTGGTTCTCCTCTTGTCTATTTTCATAAAAGAAAATGAAAGTAGACTTTACTTGTTTGCTTCTAAGATAGCCAACCATCTTAGTGGGAATAGCAGCATCTGAGTGGACACTATTCCCGGTTACATTCTGGGCACACTTTGGGATCCCACGGTCCATTATCTCAAGTTGGGACAATAGATTCCTAAATGCATTCTGGTCAATTCTCTGGTCGATGCAGGATATAAAACTTTCAAAGTCCATGATGTTTTACCCCCAAACTGATGGCTAAACATAGGTCATCAATAGGATGGCCATACACATTCTGTGCATGTACAACTAGAAGCATCCACGCACATGGGATGAAAGCCTCCCCTATGTTGAGTACAACAACAATAGAGCTCTCTATTTCTCAATGGGTCGTAGACCCTTTGAGGTAGGGCTAGGATTTCAACCATTATGTCGCATTGATGTTGTCGTACCATTTGCAACTACTCATGTAGATTCAGATCACGTCAAATCTGAAGCCGGCAAGGCTAACAAATTAATTCACCACATTCAACACATATGTGAGAAAGTGCATGATATATAGGAAAGAGCCAGTGGTAAGGAAAAGAAGAGTCATGATCAACCTCTAGTTCTGCACAAGTTCCAGGTGGGTGGCGAATTTTGGCTACATTTGCAAAACGAGCACCTCATTGGATACCACCACAAGCTTTTCCTACTATGATATGGGCCATATACCATCAAGAAAGTTGTAGGGACAATGGCTTCCAACTTAACATCCCACCATTCCTTGGCTTTCAACAAGTGTTCAATGTAGACCACCTTCATCCATATTTTCCACCATTGGTTGACACATCCGACTTTGTAGAACAAATCACACCAACAGAGCTAAACCCAAACTATGTAGAATGAGCCACAATTGATCAGATCATGGACACACATATCAAGAACACTCGCAGAAAAAGGATCCAACTATATCGAGCTATCAAGGCAAGCCAACTCCTTCACCAAGGCAGGTGTTTCACCAAGGAACAAGATCAGCAGAAATTTCCTGACCTTATGGAAGTTATCCACGACCATTTCTTCCTAAGGAGGGAGGATTGATCCACGTGGATATTGATGGCCACCCGCATATTCCACCTAGACCTCTAGTCGGTTTCATTTGTTTCATTTTTTATTTCAACATTTAGTATTTTTAGGAGTTTTTGGATCCTGAAGTTCTGAGCAGTTTTGACCCCCTAAACAAAAAGTTTTTGAGATCCGTAGTAAGCCTATTGCCATAGGCAAGGGCCTGTCATGAGTCATGTAGTATTTAGAGAGAAAATTCCAAAAAGGTATTATACATGCCAAACAAATAAAATATGACTAAGTAACGACCCTAGGCATTGGCTGCCCAACTAACCCTAACAGGACCCAAAAACTCTTAGTGTTCCATTTCCTAGGTTAGGGTTTTGGTTGTTTAGGGTTTTCCCTTGTTGTTCAATAATAAATAGGCCCTTGAGCCTCATTGTAACATAGTTCAGAGGCATGCATCTACCACATCTATTCTTAGAGATAAGTTACCATCTCCCGAGCTAGTTTATTTCCATTTTTTTTGTAAGCATATTTTAGTGTATTGATATTAATGAAATGAAGTGTTACTTCTACTACATATTTGTACTTATGGTTATATCGCAATGAATAATTATTTTTATATAGGTCGAACTGAAATAAATTAAAATAGAATTACATTTAACTTAAATATGGATGATGAAAATGCCATGTCTATAAATTCACAATAGTAAAAGAAAAAAAAATGTAAGGAAATGTTATATAATTATATGTAATTTTTAATATAATTGTAATTATTATTATTTGCTTAATATAATTTTAATGGAAAGTTGTTGATAGAGAATGAAGACATAGAATTGAAGAATATTAGAACCCTTATTTGATAAACCAACCGAGATCTATCTTAACTCCCAATCAACCAAGCCTCAACAGGGATCAAATCATTTTTCACCTTAAAAGTGGTTTGCACCTCAAAAGATTTGATCCCTTTGAACTTGGTATATCTTGAGTTAAGATGGACATAGGATGGATATATATAGATAATAAAACCATAGGTAAATTAACCCATAGGAAAAGTTTGCAATTGACTAATTTACCTCAATTTTATTTTGCTTATTAATTATTTTATTTTTTTCTATTTTTATTTTTATATAATTTGACTGAGTCTTACTCTAAATTAGGCTTGCGCCTAAAATATTTTATCCCTTTGCACTAAGAGGATTTAGGTTGGCTATATAATATATAATATATTATTAATTATTATATATATAACTTTATTATATTAGCAAAAAAAATACAAGATACCAAATGATTTTTAACAGCTCTCCCAACTTCAATCTAATCGGATTTGTTAGGAAGGACAGTCAAAATATAGTACATAAGATTTTTCCAGTGAGCCTTTATTTCTGAAGGGCTAGCCAACCATACATGCCAAAAGAGAGACAACATAAGAACACATCTTCTGGACAATGTATCAGGGTGTTGATTGAGGAGGATGCATAGGAGGAGATTCCATTGGGCCATGATGCTCATGCATGTGGGGATCGATGTATTCCATTATAGCCTCAAGTTCATGCAGATGATCATTATTCTCTCATTGGCTCCTACTCAAATTGGCTAGTTTCTCTAGAATCCTTGTCGAGCTATAATAAATAACATTCATATATACCACTTACTCATTCCTGTCCTTATATCTATGCTCTTTGAGGATATCTAGATTTTCCTTAATGCCCCTCAATTTTTGAGCTAGTAATTCCAAGGTGACTGGAAGGTCCATATCACCCAGGAAGCAGCCTAGGTCCTAGGAAATCTTGCCCTCTCTCTATGCTCGCAGAATCTTCCTCGTTCGATGAAATTTCTTTGTGGGGTTGTGTCGTAGTTTGCTCGCATTGGAGACCGATGCTGCAGGGTCATCCCCTTTGTCGAGGCATACCTGCATACAAAATTATAACCCAGATCTGGACCATAATTCGGTCACCAACAACCTCAATGGCACCCACCACTAGAACGAGAACAAATATGGGTAAAATAAAGTAGGTGGAAGTGAGACAGACCCCAATGCTTAGCAGACGCTCCAGAGGGGTAGCAGAATTCTTGGCCGACCGAGACAAAGCTTCTAAGTAGCGTGAAGGCTTATTGAATTTAAAATAGTTCCCCACCCCAACCAGTGCTCCCTGATAGACACTTGTCTACAATAAGCGAGACTCTGAATAGACATTCCCTAGTCACTAAAACAACAAATATATATATATATATATATATATATACTTACTCGATTATTTATTATTTAAAATGTAATTTTGAACCCACTTACAAATATTTAGAGGAGTGAGAACATGGATCAAAACATTACAATAACTCTAGGCGGCACCTCTTGGAGGTAGCCAAATATTAATATCTAAATATATCTAATATAATATTTATATAATTTATTAGAGTGTATGAAGTGCCCAAAATATATTATTCTACTAATAGTATTTATACAATACCCTAAAAAATAATTAAATTTGTGATGAGTGGTTTGAGAATTATGTCTTGCTATTAGGTGACTGGTATTTCTGTCCAACATTTGGCGTGAAACATCTGACCCATAGATTTGAAGCTAGCGAAAAATCCGAAAAGTTTGAACAAATCTTTGGTAACAACACACACTTCTTTAGATGCATTTATCAACAACGATTTATAGATTGAGAAATTGAACATAATGAAGATATAGTCCTACTAAAAACTAAACTTAAAAAAAAATCAAATTGTAAAAATTTAATATGAAATATGGAAATATTATAATTTTAAAATATTATATAATATGATTTTAGATATTTAAATAATATAATATTACTAATACTCGCTATATAGATATTGTTATGGAATATAAAAGTTTAGAAATCTTCAAAAATAAATACGTGACGTAAAAGCTCTAAAAACACTTAACTTTCCTATTTACTACTGTGTTAAAGAGAGATGTCTACAAACTATTAAAGTTTATAAAATATCATTTGAATTTACGATTTTAACTTAAAATTTTAGAAACTCGTTGTACATCACATTTAAACGATCCTAGCCTGTGTGTGCGTTGCAATAACGTGAATCTGTTAAACTCCAAATTTATTCAACACTTGTAGCAAAACTTTATGTTAAGATCATTAAAAAAAACTAAACAAACAATCACTATTTTGTGGATTAAAAGAGTGCCGGCGTAAACGTTTATAAATTGAATTCAATATATAATCTAGATCTATATCTATCTATATATAAAATGAGAGTGGTCTATACAGGCAGAGGAATTGTCTAGACAATCAAAAATCTCTAAGATACCTAAAATTATGAAGTTAAGATACTTAAAATTATGAAGTTTGACTGCTTTTACTTGGATTTAGAAAAATCACTATGAGATTTTTTCAAAACAAAATAGTTAGACTACAGTTATATAATGACTTAAAATATCTGTGATAACCTAGAATAAATTTATACATCCCTAATTTATAACAAGATTTTGCAAATGTCCTCTAAGCTATAATTCTATAACCAAGGTAAAATATAATATGATAGATATTGAGAATATAATGTGTAATATCTGAACATGGAACAAATTAACTAGATATATAATTTATTTTATAATTTTTTGTATATAATGATGCTATATATCCTTTTTAGGATGGAATAAATTCATATATCTATGATTTATAATATCTAAATTGGAATAAATTTATATGCCTATAATTTATAAAGAGATTCAGTAAATATCCCGTAAGCAATAATTCTAAAACCTAGTTAAAATTTAATATAATGGATCTTGATATTATAATTTAAAACATGGAATACATTTATATCTTTCGTCTCTATGAATGAAATGTTTCTCTTAAGTTCATGAGTTTAGAATTGCTCAGTGTTTCCTTAATACATCATTATAACAAGTGGCCAACAATAGTTGTACTAAGCTCTAGCTCGGGAGACATGCTGGGGTACCTGCTGTGACTGACAGAAGGGGATTACTCGGACCTGTTAAGCCATTACTCGAGGGTGTTTCTAGTGGACCCGTCTGTGCTCCCTCCATGAAGTTGATTCTCTTATTAAGTATTTGTCGATTGAGGATACTTTGTTTTTAGAACAAATTGAACAGAGTGTTTTATGAAAAATATTTCGAGTCCGATAGCTCAGCAGCTAGGATAAAAACTACCTTTATTCTGTAATAAGGAATCGCAGGATTCTATTTCATTAAACTGCTATGATATTCAATTTACTGAACTTAATAATGTATTAAACCAAGTTTCGGAGGAACCTTAATCATTCTGTAGAGAACCTTAATCCTTCTACCATTTCAGAACATCGCACTAATCTGGTGCTCAAAACTTGTGGTAAGTCTGTAACTGCTTTATTCCATTCGCATTTGCATGGGTCTGATATGGAGCCTCTATCGCCAGGTATTCTCCCTCGTGACTCTAATCAACTGGTCTCTCCTCTACTTTCCTATAGAGAGCAAGGGGATTGTATGTAAACCAGTTCAGGCAGACGATGATGCTTTGAAGATGTTGCCGATTTCTACCTTTCAAGGGGTTAATCCTGTGGGTAATCCTATGATTGAGCCTTCTTTTTCGTTCCAGAATGTTCCTATTAGAAAGAAAAAGGTAAACAAAAAAGCACTAGCTAGAGAGACATAGGTATCAAAGGCTATTCAGGGAGGTTTAGGAGTTATTAATTCTACATATTCTGAAAATGATTCTAGGGTACTTAGAGCTTTGATGCCCATAACCACACCCAAATAATGATTATTTTATCTTTGAACATTCTTGGGATGGGGGGCCCACAAAATTTGTTGCCCTCAAGAGTCTGATTAGTAGTCATCGTCCTTTCATCATCTATCTTCAAGAAACTATGGTCTCTAGTGACAAAGCTAGGGAGAGTCTTTAGAAATTGTGCCATGTTGGGTAGCTTGTACTATGGACTCAAATGGTCTATTGAGAGGGTTGATTACTTTGTGGGATCCGATTTTCTCAAACGCTCTGTTAGAGTTTGTCCTATACCCATAAAATTGATTAAATGTTATGGTCCTTATTATGAAAGACAATCTTTTTGGGACTAGATCCATCTTAGTGGAATTCTATTAGACCATGCTCTTATTCTTACTAGGGATCTAAACTTTACTATCTCAACTCGTGAGTCATGGGGACATCAAGCACGTCTTTACCCTATGTGCTCTTACTTCTTAGATATGCTACAAAGACATAATCTTTGTGATATTACTCTGTGTGATATATCCTCGACCTAGAGAAATGGTAGATCACGCATGGATTACGTAACCAAGCAGATGGATAGATGTTTGTTGGAAAATATATTAATTGAAAAATTGGGAAGGACCAGATCATAGATACCACAAGATAAGATTTCTGATCATTTGGCCATCTTTTGGATATTGAATTTGAGAATCACTATCAAATATATTCTTTCAAATTCAACCACTCATGGTTGGAATAAGAGTCTTTTAGCAGGATGGTGATAGAGGTCTAGCAAAATTACCTTATCAACTCATCCAAATTGGTCATGTCCTCTATGATCAACAAGCTTAGGGGTATGAACAGGAACATCATTCAAAGGAACAGCACATCGAAGGAACAACAGCATAAGGAACAACGAGTAGATGAAGGAACATCACCAGAGAGAACAACAACCAGAAGGAACAACACTAGAAGTAACATCATCAGAAGGACCAGTAGTAAAAGGAACAGCACAAGATGGAATAGCAAGTAGAAAGAAAAGCACCGGAAGGAATAGCAGGCTGAAGGAACAACAGCATAAGGAACAACAAGCAGGTGAAGGAACAACAGCTAAGGGTATAACAACCAGAAGGAACAACAAGTAGAAGGAACAACAGTAGAAGGAACAACTTCGGAAGGAACAGCAAGCCGAAAGAACAGCAACAGAAGGAACAATAAGCAAGATGAACATTAGAAGGAACAACAAAATTAAGGAACAACCTAATGAAAAACATAGGAAAAGGCTACAGAATATGCTCTTCCAGAGACAATACACAAGAAAGAAAAACATGAAAAGCCAAAGAATCCAATGAATTTTTTATGATAAGCATAGGAGAAGGGACTTCGTCCTTAGCTCATTTTCATTGCTCAGTTTTTAAAAGCTACTGTCGATTGTAATAGGAGCATGCTCCACTTTTGGCAATAAATATACTAACCGTTCTTGTTAAAAAACAAGAAAAAAAAAAAAACTTAGGAGTATGAAGAAGGCTACTATCAGCTCGAGAACAAATTCGAGGTTAAAACAACAAAAATATCTCCTATATATTGAAGCACAATGTGAATACCTTTCCCAAAATTTCTCTTCATCTTTCTAAGCTGATGTTGCTCAGAAAGTGAGTTATTTGGAAGATTAAAAAACATAGATGGAAAAAAAGGAGGAAGAGGCTTGGAGATTAGAAAGCAGGGTTACTTGGATAGAAAAGGGAGATGGAAATACTATTTTTTTCCATAAATTTGTAAGCCATAGAAGGAAAATCAACTCTATTTGGGAGTTGGAGGTGGACGTGGGAAGGTTGATCACTTATCCCATATAATTAAAAGAAATGAATACTTCTTCTTTCTATTCCCTCTTTTCAGATCTAAGGAAGTCAGATATTTGTTCTCAGCATTAGCTTATTAAATTATATCCATGCTTTTTTAGTTAAGAGTAAGTGACACAAATTGGAGGCCCGATATCTCTAATGAAAATAAAAGGAGTTCTAAAAGCATTTTCAAAGGAAAAAAACTTGGGTTTGCATGGTTGGATAATAGAGTTATTCCTTTCCTTCTTTGACCTTATGGGTGCTAATTTATGTCTAATGGTGGATGAATTAAGAAGGAATGGGAAAGTATGTACAAATATAAATGCTACCTGTATAACTTTAATCCCTAAATGTTCTAAGCTTAAGACCTTCTTGGACTTCAGACCTATATCTTTGTATAACTTGGTCTACAAGCTTATGTCTAAGATTATCTCCAATAAAGTCAATTTTTTCTTGCGAAGAAGATGTATGCCAAACAGTTTGGCTTTCTTTCAGATAGGTAGATCCATGATGCTATTGGTATTGCTCAGGAATCTATTCACTTGATCAAATAAAAAAAATAGTTGGCAATGGTGCTCAAAATGGGTTTGAATAAAGCTTATGACAAACTCAATTGGAAATTTCTTAGACTTATACTTCTTCAAATTAGTTTAGGGCTGGAAGTGAAAAACTATATTATGGGTTGTGTGACTTCAACTAATTATTGTGTTCTTATCAATGGGTGGCAATCCAAAAAATTATTTGCATCTAGGGAGGTTAGATAGGGTTGCTCATTATCTCCGCTACTATTTATTCTTGTGATGGAAGGTATGTGCCATCTATTATTGGAGGAAGAGAAAGAAGGTAAGATTAGGGGCATAAATATTTCCAAAAGTATTTATCTTACACATTTATTGTTTATGGATAATGTGTTTCTTATGGGGACTGAGACCGTTGTTGAATGGAGGGATTTCCATAGATGTATATTACTCTTTTGTAATTCAATTGGTATGGAGATTAATATAGATAAATCTTCACTCCATCAACAGGATGTTAGGGCTAATATTCTTGTTGAAATTCAATGATTCCCACCTTTGTAGTTGTCATATTTGGAGACAAGATTTAAATACGTCGGCTTTTATCTTAAACTAAACAGTTGTCACAAAGAGGATTCGATGTAGATGATTAGAAAAGTGGAACGGAGAATAAATTTATGGTGCTATAATTGGCTATGAATAGGTGGTAGAATGATTTCGGCCAAATTTCTATTGGATAATATTATGATATTTTGGTTGCCTTTGGCAAAAATCCCTGTTCTTGTAGTGATGAGACAGATGATTTTTAATTTTCTATGGGTTGGGAAAAGTAACAAAAAGAATATACATTTTGCAAACTGGTCCTTCTTTTGATCACTAAAAATCTAGGAGGATGGGGTTTTAAAAATATGACCTGGTTTGCTAAGGAATTAGTGTTGAAAATATGTGGAGAAGTCTATTTAGGAGTGGCCTGTGGAATATTTTCATAGAGAAAAATATATAAATGAACATTCAGTTTTAGACTCGTTCAAAAAGCAATCATATTATGTTCACAAAAAAATATCCATCGTTTGGAAAGCTCTTATGACATCCTTTCCCCATCTCTTCAATTAGTTAGCTTGGAAAGTGGGGAATGGAAGGCAAGTCATTCTTGCCAAGGATCCATTTATTGGTGGGGCCGAAGTATACAAATTGTCTTCAAAGTTAAGACAAACACTCACAGCAAGGGATTTCACCTATCTTTATGATGTAAAAAATCCTCTCTATTCACAACTGCAACAAAATTATTGGATGACAGTAGTTGGCTTGGGATTAAGGGATGCATTAGCAGTGGAGTAGATCTATTACATAACATAGTTAAATCTTAATAGAGTAAGATTAAATAACAATAGGGACTCTTTGGTTTGGAGCTGGGAGTTCTCTGGTGGTGAGATTAAATCCAACTCGACATATGATGAGATTGTTGACTCAGAGATGGAGCCAACAGATAGATGGTGGTATATATATGTATCTAGAAATGGAATATACCTACCAAGTTAAGATGCTTCATATGTATTGTACTTCACAATAAAATGTTGACTTGGGAAAATCTCCGAAAAAGAGGCTTTAAGGGACCCAATGGATGTGTTCTATGCAAACAACAACAAGAAACTAGTGAACATTTTTTGAACAATTATAATTTCACGTAGGATATTTGGTCTTATGTACTACATTTACTAGGCATTAAGGAAGATATGAAGAAGTCTTCTTTTGAATAAATCCTATTTTCTTGGGCAAAGAAGTACAGGCATCTTAGTACTCTCCCTATATTTGTTGTTTGGAATATTTGTCTATTGAGAATCAATATAATATTTAGAGATGATAGGATATATATTCCGATTTTAATTTCCAAAAATATTTCACAATTTCGTGAATTACTTCTCCTTAAAAAGTCAATATCACATAGAAGTGTACAATAACCTCAAATATATCAAGATCTATCGATAGGATTCATTGATGGGGCAGCACAGACAAATATGTGTGGAGGCGGAGGGATGATTAAGTTAACACAAGATAGGTCCATACAATATGAAATTGGAATTGGTTTTGGAACAGATACCAAGGCTGAATTGATTGTGGCATGGACTCTATTGATGATTGCAAAAAAAAAAACATAAATCAGTTCCATATACTAGAGGACTAAAAATGTGTTATCAATTGTTTGAAAGAAGATGCTCGAATGGAGGTGTTAAATTAATAACAATCAAAAATCAGAATAAGAGAAATTACTTCGAACTTCTGAGCTATTAGTTTTCAGCATATCTATAGAGAGTTCAATACCATCATAGATATGCTCTCAAAGAGAGCATTAGAATTGGATCCAGGAATTATCATCATTAATGAGCTTATGGACAACAAGATTCAAAGCTCATCTACCATTACAATTGATCATTTTCCATAGAGCACAATTCTCTAGTGGTCGGTCAATCTTCTACAAATATGAACAATATTCTATAGGAGAGACTTGGGCAATAGGAAGAAAAAATGTTGATAATTAAGTATCTCTACTAAATTCCTGTAGGTTTCAAATTAGTAGATTGATGTTACTACTCGAAGTATACTGGAACTTAAGTAGTTAATATCTATTTGTAATCATTTTGGTCAAGTCACTCTGCATAGGGAGTACAAAGAAATGTAACTCAGATGGGTAGTAGTTTTCTTGCACATCTATCATTTATTACAGAGCTATGTCTAGTAGTGATCTCAAACATTTGTATTTGAAAATATGTACTTTTTTTTTTAAATTTCAAATGAACAACAAAAGAGTAACTTTTATAGTGAAAAAAAAAGCTCTATGTTCCTTTGAATTTCATATTCCGTTCACTTTGTGAGAGTAAATGAGATGTGTAGTATGGTAACACTATGTTGGATGATTTTGACACGCATTTAATAGTTTGTCAAAGAAAACATATAGTTATCAAATAAGATGTGCATTGAAGTCAATGATTTTGACACACATTTACTAGTTTGCAAAAGAAAACATATAGTTACCAAATAAGATGTGTATTGAAGTCAATGTTTGGAGTATGTTCAACTAACTCATTAAATAGTTTAGAAAATATGTGCATTAAAGTTATAGTGGGAGGATGTTTGACCTCTCCATTTGAAAATTTTCAAAATATATTGGCTACCAAATTTTGGAGGATGTTCGACTAGCTCATTAAATAGTTTTTAAAGATATGCATTACAATTACAATGGGAGGATGTTTGAACTCTTCATTTGAAAATTTGCAAGATAAGTTGACTACCAAAGCTCCTTTATCCATAGCTTCACCACATACGTTCATTTCGATAAGTCCAAAACTTGCAAAATATGGTAAAAATATTTTTTCTAATTAAGTCTTTTGAAAAACTTGGCCAAGAACGTACTGCATATTGATCGATTATTGTGTCATATGGTTTATTGTGCCTATATATTATGTGTTAATATTTTTTTAACTTAAATTTAAAATATTTAGAAGACATTCGAATCTTACCTTTACCATGTTGTGCTGATTTAAATTTTGTTAAAGCCTTTGTTCCCCAAATTTTACGAGACTTGTTTGGCAACTCTATGAATCCATGATCTCAAATTCGAAAATCAAAGGAGTGGGTATTAGCTTTTGGATATATGCTAAATGAGATTTAACATCTAACGCTTACTCATATCCTCTACAATGGGCTATAGAGTTCTTATCAGGGGAATGAAGAGCAGTTACATCTAACATTTAACATCTAACGCCTACACTTCTCCCCTATATTGGGCTATATAGCACTTCTTGACGGAATAAAGAGTATTTTAGCTATGTAAATTAAATGATGATAGTCTCAAGGGTTGGGTTAGTTGGTTAAGTCCCCACTGTTATTGAAAGGTCACAAATTCTATTCTCTCGTCACTCTGAAGTTAGCGATTTATGGTTGAGCTAACAAGAACTGATCCTTTCAAGTATAAATTTTCCTATTACAAATATTTTGTGGATGTAATGGTCATTAGTTTAGACCACATATGATATATAATAAAAACTTACTTCATGATAACATTCACATTAAAATAACTAATTATAAATTATATATTTATTTTAAATTATTTTTTATTAATTTTAATTAAAGAATTAATAAATGAGTTTAAACCATATATACATTTAAAAATTATCTAATAGATTCTAATCATGGAGATTCACTCGAATAATCATGATATTTTTTTGTCCTAGATAGGTTTGTTCACAATATCTAAAGCCACTATCAATGGCAATCAATATCGTATTCCCAAAAAACCATAAATCATTTCATATGGCACTTGTTCATATGAATTTTTTTAAATTAACAAATCTAAATAAAAGGGGAGAAAATTTATAACAACTTTTGAGATAGATTTCATGAATTTTAAACCCTTCAATCTATTTTGGAATAGGGCCTCCAAAATGTTAATTTAAGCAAAGCATTCTTGCTAGTAATCACAAAACAAAGGTTAAGATTTATCTGAAAGGCAGTTATCCCCTTTCTCTCATTTTAGTTAATATGATTAATTAAATAAATCCATAAATACGAGTTACCATTTTTTGGGCATGTGGTATTTATAATCCATGCTATTTGTCCATGGTATTTTAACAAAACTTATTTATAGGTCAAAATTCTCCATAGTAAAGTGGGGTCGATTCTCCCTGATTAAGAATCTTGGCACATTTGGTTTTTTTCAAATGCATAAAATTTTAGTAGTATATTAATTATTTTATTAATTAATAGTAAGGCAGCTCAATCGATGATCGAAGTAATGTGAAATCCAGAAAAAATGAGAGTTCCAATGTTCAAATCCCTTCAATTGTGGCCTCATTTACTGACAAGAGGATATGCCATAGATCCCCACAAGTTTACTAGTAGTTATGTGAAATATGCTAAAAAAGAGAGGTGCAAGGTTCAAATCCCTTTGGTTGTGACCGAGGTTACAAATAGGAGGACATGTAGTAGATCCCCAGAGGTTTATTAGTAGTTATGTGTCACTCAAGTTGTTGGGTTCCTCTCGGATACAAAAAAAATACAAAAAAATAGAGTTATAATTTAGTTATGTTTTATGATGTGTTTTTAATATTGATACTGTGAGATGTCCCATGAGGTGTCTTGATGTCTATCAATGTCTACCAACCATTTAATCTACATGGCTATGGTACTAACTATAAATAGCTAAACTAAAATTGTGAACTCTTTTATTTTAAAATAAACATGCTTATTTGTAGGAATTCATATAAATAAATGGTTGCTAAAGCTTAATATGCATGAAGACACTTATTTCATCATACATATCACATTTCCAAGGTTAGAAAAGAAGGAAAAATCATAAAGCTTAACAAAATTCTAAGTTTATTTTAAATTACTAGTATTATTATCAATAATTAAGTGCATAGGGGATATCAATTTTAGAATAGGCCTTCTGCAATTTCAATTCAATTATTATTGTATATTAGGTTGACTGTAGAATTTAACTCCATGGAATATGTGGAATATTCATAGTAATATACACAATCAATGGTAAGATTTAATTATCTCCAAGTCAATTAGACTCTTTTAATTAATTTATCTAGAATTAATTAATTAAAAAATTCATATCAACACTGCCATATTGGGCATGTCATATTGATAAGTCATGGTATTGTAACAATAACTATTTACAAATTAAGAATTTCCATGCTTAACTTTGGGATGAATCTCCATGATTAAGGGTATTATTAGATGTTTTTTAGAATGTATAAATGTTTAAGTGATATAAAAACACAACCATAGAAATTAAATGTTTGGTAAATGTGGGTATACATACAAAAATTACACCGAGAGACACCTCACATTACCCATAGTAAAGAAAACCATAAAAATTAACTAAATCATAATTTTATTTTCATTAATTATAAAACAAATTAGTACATGATTTGTGAAATATTCTTAACCTACGATATTCAACCCCACTGTACCATGGAAATTCTTAAGTTGTATATATATTTTGTTATAATGCCGTGGTTATGGATGAAAGAGTTATTGGAATATGAGTTGCAACTCATTGGCGAGACAATCACTCACGCGAGAGAGATTGTGCCACTCACAATTACATTCACCAAGCCAACACTTAAATACATATATAGGATTGCATTATATTTTAACATAATCATAGAATATAGGATTTGAAAAACAACAAATACTAATTTGGACAATCATTCCAAACAGAACTCCAAAAACAAAAGAAATTCTCATAATAAGAGATTCTATATTTCTCTATTATTTTTAAACTCACCCTTAATGGATAAGTGTTTTTTATACCACACCCAACTAATGGCTACATACTTTCAACTTTTCGTTTCCAAGAGGCTTTGTAAATATTTCCACCACATTTTCATTGGTATTACAATAAACAAAATAAATTCCTTGGACAAGATATTTTCCCTAACAAAATGATAGTGAATCTCAATCCCTCTTGATCTGACTTAATATATATATGTTAGGGTCGACCTTACTTTTCATAAAACCTTTGTGAAGAAAGAAAAAGTCAATCTTCACATACTAAGATCTTGGTGATTGTTTTAATCCATATAAATCTTATTCTAACTTGCAAACAATGTGCTCTTGACCCTCCTCTATTAATACTTCTCGCTGAACAAGATATATTTTTCCTTTAGTTTCCAATTTACAAAATAATATTTAACATCTAGCTTACTTAGTTTATATTTATATTTTGTATCTAGTGCAATTATTAATCTAAATATGTTGAGCTTAGCTATAGGTGCAACATTTCCTTCATAGTTAATTCCATCTTTCTATGTGTAACATTTTTCATTCAACCTAGATTTATACTTATATATATTTCCACTAACATTAAATTTGGGTTTGAATAACCATTTGGAACCTATGGGAAATTCATTTTTAGACAATTATGTTAATTCCAATGTATAATTTTTCATTATGGACTCATATTGTTCTTCATTGAATCTTTCCATTTTTTAAGCTAATTAGTTTTTTTGAAATTAAATGTTCTATGACATTCATTACTTCAATCAGTAAATTATAATCATTAAATTCGATTGTTGGTTGAGTTTGACGTGATGATCTCGTTGATGGTTCATTACTTTCACCTCCTCTCCTGATTTTTTGTGAATCATATTTTCCTCTTAGTGTGTTCAAGCTACTAAAGGTGTCAATGAGATTGGATTATTCCTCCTCTTTATGCTCCTGCTTGTCTTTTTTTTTTTTCAATTTCGACATCATCATAATAAAAAGGAATATGCCATGCATCATACTTTTCCTTCTTATGACCTTCATATCCATGCTCATGAAATAACATATATCTTCTTGCAAGAAATTTCCGTGTGCAAGGATCAAACAACTTTTATCAATTATGATCAAAAGAGTAGCCATTGAAAATACACTTTATAGCTTTTCAATCAAGTTTTCTTATATATTTTTTCATAACATGGTAAAATGTTTTCATGGCTCCATATATTCTTAAATGGCTTCTACTAGTTTGTAACCATACATAAATTCGAGACTCTTATGATCTAAACCTTTAGTTGGACTTCCATTTTCAAATAAACAATAGTAATAATAGTTTCAGCCCATAAGGCATTAATAAGGTTTCCACCTTTCAACATGCTAAGTGCACATTCTACTAGGTTTTTGTTCTCACTTTTGGCTACTCCGTTTTTTTATGAAGCATGTGGTACCGTGTATTGATTTTTAATTCCACGGGCTTTACAATACTTGATGAATTCACTTGAACTATATTCCCCCCCTTAATCTAATCAAAGAATCTTGATGTATTTTCCTATTTGCTTGTCAGCCAAAATTTTTAAAATTTTAAAGTATTTATATACATCACTTTTCTTTATTATGAAGTAAACCCATGTATATTTTGTATAATCATCAATAAATATAAATAAATAATATGCCCCACCTAATGATCTTATCTTCATAGGACCACATACATCGGTATGCACAAGTTCAAGAATATCCCTTTTTCTATTATTTGTATGAGTCTAGAAGTCTTTCCTATGCATCTCCTGTAATGCATACCATTAACATGAAACATATTCATTATTAAGTATGGAAATAAATTCTACCATTCCTTGTTTTTTAAGTAGCAATACATCATGATAATTAATATCACCATAGCTTTGTTGCCAAAGAAATTTTGTCCTCATTGTCATGGATGCCAATGTTTGATCATTATTCTTGTCACATTACGCTTAGCTAGACCTCAGATTCTAATTCATATTGTAATGACCTTAATGTAATCCTACACATCTTTCAACACACAATGAAAATTTATAGAGTCTACATTGAAACCCTACTCTCTTATGGTAGAAAGTGAGATTCGATTCTTCATCATTATAGGCATATACATCACATTGTGAATTTGTTTAACAAAACCATTTGGTAATGTCATAGATACATCACCATGCTCTTAATTGGGGGACCGATCATCTCCTATATATATATATATATATTATATAATATATATATATATATATTCACAAGTACTAGTTTCATGGAATTTCTCATACCAATGCTTATTAAAATACATATGGAAAAGAGGCTCTAGAATTAACAAAACAAGTCTTTGAATCATCTACTTTAGCGGATAGTGCAACCTCTGAAATAAATTGTATAATATTTTTGAAGTTATCTTTCATTATTTCTCCTCTATCAACAAAATTACCAATGTTCCTTGTGCTTTTATGTTTCGACTAATGCTAGTTCCTTTTCATACATTCTCTAGATTAATATCCAAAATTGCCACAATAATGTCATTTAACTCTAACGTCAACCTTCCGAGATGGCATACCTAGTTGTGGTTTTTCAAATGGTAGCTTAAAAAATGATGGTGCTCAGTGAGGTGGATTTATTCCTTTATTAACTTCCTAAGGCTTTTCCTTTAGAAGCTTATTTTCCTTTAGGTCTAAGGTTGCTTCCCCTTCCTTCCTCCTACTTAATTAGACCTACTAAAGCATCAAAAGTGGGAGCCTTATCCATTGATACAATACCTATGATGAACATCTCATACGCATATAACATTTGGTTTAAGGTTATAGTGATTAGTTCAATTCTATATACTATTTCTCCTATATCTCTAGGCTTATCTTTACTGTCTTTAATTCCTAAAATGAAGTTATTGATGCTTTCATTTTCTTCCATTTTAATTAGAATGAATCTTTCTCTTAAGGGATAAGATTCAATTTTTATTCTTCCACTCATAGACATCTTTGAGTGTTGTATAGTTTTATTAGAAGTTTTCTAGTCTCTAATATGATGTAAAATTATTCCTTTTATAGGCATTCTCAATAGGATATTCACCCTAGTCATTTTCCTCTCCCAATATTGAACTAATATAGTTGTAGCTCTTGTAGTGGCCTCTATGTTTACTTCAGCACCACTTGTTATTGATCGAACAATTTATCCTTCCATCAATGCCTACATTTTAACCTTCCCTCACCTATTTGGCACCATCCAAGTTAGTTTCTTCATTTAGATATGATTGTCATAGAGGATTAGCCATTTCGAAACAAATGTTTCTCCAACTTCAAACAAAAAATATATTTTAAGATCACACATAGTGATTGGCTATTTCAATGGATGGAAAACTAGAGTTCATGATCCGTTCAAGAAACATGGACAAATTGGATACAAACTGTATTTTCCATCATTTGTTAGTCTAGAATAGACTTATAAGGTTATATATTCGTGGGATTAAAATGTACTTATTGTTATGGCTACAATATATATTTCATTCAGGAGATTTAAAATACAAAATATTGCGACATTTTATTTGATATGCTAATGTCATTAGATTCAAATCCGTTAGCGTAAAATGGATAATTTTTATAAATTAAATAAAATTCTAATGTTCTGAATGAACTCATTATGGTAGGTAACAAGAAACATGAAACTATGGTTTTTACACTTCAAAGGATAAAAGAGGTTATGGAAATCTTAACATGATATGGCAATATACAACTAAGAAGATAGGAGTACTTTATTATTGTGGCTTGTTATGGCCATGAGGCATAGAGGTAAAAGGCTTAAATTAGTATTGTTCATTGAAAATTGTATATCCACTTAAGCATTAATATAATGAAAGTCCATTATAAATTCATAAATTGGTGGAAAAACAAAATCAAGATGAGTAATACAACCATTGCAAACACATTTTAATAAAGTTGTAAATTTATAATCCAAATTTGTCAAAACACAATATTTCAATAAGGAAAAAATATCAAGTTTGTAAGTAAAATGTATATCATAATACTCTAGAGAAGTTTTAAAATATAATTCGAAATAAAGGCATCAATGCTAACCCCCTAAATGATACTTAAATTAGTATCGGTAAAGTGCGTTATTTCTCATCAAAGGTAAAAAATAAAAAAATGTAGTGAATAAACCTTTTGACAACTTGTACAAAGATATCAATAATATGTATAAATAATTTAACCATTGATTTTAATAGCTATAATTCTTACAACATTTTAAAAATTTTGATAATTGTAGATACCAAGGACTAAATTTCATTTCTATTAAGACATTATATACCAAACTATTATTTATTTACACTATTGTAGCTAAATCTTGCACCTGCAGCACAAGTACAACAAGAGGAAAAGAATGCTCCCTAGAGACAGCCTATGGGTTGATTGTAGACTAGTACCTAGGACATATTAAATAGAGGAGTGCTTGTAAGGTTGTATGAGATGGCTTTGTGGCACTCCAATTGTCACAAAATGAAGATGGTGGTAAGAGGATTTGGTTCAATATGCCTTTAATGAGGGAGATTCAAGCCAACTAATGAATCCAGATGTTGGGGGTATATGGAGCAATATAAAAGAGAAATGGTTTCTTATTTTGGTGGCCTATAGATGGAAATGGGACAACTTGAACTAAAGTTGAAGTGGTGAAGGAGAGGGGGAGGAGAAGGAGGAAATCAGGTGTAGGGGGTTGTAATAAACATAGTACTCGGCCAATGTATTTCACCATAAACGTGAGAGAGTAAGAAGGTGGAATGGCAACAATAAGGGGACATGATCTAAAGCTTCGGGCTTGCATAGTAATGGGCATCAATCTCTGTTCAATAGTTGAGGTAAGTCTGAGCCACCACAGGGATTGTAAGCTATTCATAGATACGAGTAAATCAGAAGGATGATAGGTACTCCATGCGTAAAGATAACATAAGTATTTATGTGGTCTCGCACAGGTAATCTATTCTATATGGAAGTGAAGAAAAATCCATTTATCAGCCATAAAGATAACAACTACCTTAACATTGTTTTAAGGAAGAAATACAAAATTGGAAAGAATTTTACAAATGGGAAAACTTATTGCACATTAACATGTTTGGAATCAACTAAGAAAATATCATTTATTTCAGAGAATCCAATAACTAGTCCACACATCTATCAATGATATCAGTGAAATCCCATGAATACAACAAATTGAATCAAAATGGCATCACAGAGCTCAACCCTCGCTAGTCAGAATATCTAGAACCAACCGAAGACCCCCGCAGTCTTAAGGACTTAAATCTCATTGATCAGTCGATAAACATGGTGCCCTAACCTGCCAACGCCGATATATGATATTGGTGATCGACAGATCATAGTTTCTCTAATCGTTGATGGTATTAGCCTCCTAGTCCCCGCCGATGTTGATATGTTGAAGAATCCCGATTGTAATGTTTCTTCAACACTTAGCCATTTTTGGGTTTTCTGCACTTTCTAAAGGGATTCTTCAACAGGCCCTAACTTCTAATACATGAACCCTTTTTTGCACTTCTATATATCACCGCAAATATCTTTCCGAGCACTAGGGTGTCCCCAAAGGGGCTGATTAAGCTCTGATAGATTATGTGGCCCAAAAATTAGCATCAAACATCACTTCTGTTTCACTTTTTATGCAACTGAGGACTGATGAAGCAGTGAGAGAAAACATTGGCTCCTACTTGGAACAATGCCTTTCTTGCAAGGTGCTGAGAACCTGCACACCAATATCATTCACCATTGGGCATGGAGTCAGTAATATATGAACTTTTTAATCAAAAAATTCTCCATTGGACTTTCCTCTTCAATCGAAATGCAAAAAATAAAAACTCTAACAATTCAAAAGTAAATGCTGAGTTGGTGGGCTTATTTATGTACATTCCTACTTATGCATAGGGCTCAATTCACTTAAGTGAGTTCAAACCTCCAATGGAGCTAGGACAAAATTTGGGTGCTAGACCCAATGCCCCCATGCTACTAAAATTTAAAAACAAAACAAGCATGCACCACGAAAAATCAAGAAATAAGAAGCTTTGATGCATACTACAGAAATAACCCCTATTGCTCACCTGAGAATGTGGTCATGTAATTAGCTACAGGGTCATATAACTGACAAGAAAAATTTGCAGTTGCCCCTTTTTCATTGACATTCCACTCACCAATGTCTTCTTAGTCAATGAAACTACAAATATTGTTCACCTCCTCAGCCTTAGCTTTTTTAAGCAAAACTTGATGTTGGAAGATTTCTCCCCACTCTTTGTTAAACAGATACTTCTGGACCTCCAAAACCATCTCATCCTCCCCTGAAGAGTATGCATCATAAACGGGAGGCGGTTCTTGATATTCCTCTCCATGTGAAATATGTGCATCGTGGGTGGGATCCTCTTAATGCGAGTGAATATTTTCTTGGAGCAGAGCTCCACAAACTTCTTCTACAAGGTCTTCAACCACTGGAATGTCTTCATCATTAAAATGTGCGTAGAAATCTTCAAATAGAGCATTTGGTGGATATAGTCCTTTGGAGTCGTATTTGAATGCCATATGAAAACTTTTTAAGGGAAGATAGGCTTCCATGAGGTATTGTTTTGTACCAGACTCTAGAACCTTCTTCTAAAGAATACATGAACAACTTCATTTGTACATCTTCAAATAAAATATGTTGTTGCTCCATGCATTCGTGAAACTCTTTAAGGTGTTGGCCGAGCCTTCTCTCTGTGTTCCCACTGAATCTAGGCAAGTAGGTATCCCATTCATGAAACAAAGGAACATGGTTAGGATAACCAGAAATGGAAGAAAAATCCAGTGGGGAAAACTTGTTTGCCAAGAATGTAGGAATGGCCATCTTGAAAACCTCCCTATATGATTGATTTCATATTCAAAAGTAGGGAGAGTTTTCAACTATTGTAGCATCTAAGTGAGTATGGGGTTGCTTGAAAGCTAGGATGATCAAATAGAGATATCGAAAGTGGAGTTGCCAGGATATTTACTAGAGAATTGATAGTGGAGTCACCATGGTGAGAGATTTTGAACGCACACTTCCGTAGCTCACCTAATAGGTGAAATGTAAATCTTTGTCATACCCAGGGAAAAATTTTCAAATATGTTGCCTAAAAATAACTTCGGAAAGATGTTGTAGCTAAATCTTGCACCTACAACACAAGTAAAGTATGAGGCAAAGAAATCCCCCTAGAGACAACCTATGGGTTGATTGTAGACCAGTGCCTAGGACATCTGAAGTAGAGGAGTTCTTCTAAGATGGTAAGGGAGGGATTTGCAACACTCCAATTGTCACAAAATGAAGATGGTGGTAAGAGCGTTTGGTTCAATATGCCTTTAATGAGGGAGATTCAAGCCAACTCATGAATCTAGATGCTGGGGGTATATGGAGCAATCTCAAAGAGAAATGATTTCTTCTTCTCATGGCCTACACATGGAAACAAGACAACTTGAACTAAACTTGAAGTGGTGAAGGAGAGGGGGAGGAGAAGGAGGAAATCAAGTGCAGAGGGTTGTAATAAATAGAGTCCTCAGCCACTGTATTTCAATAGAAACGTGAGAGAGTAAGATGGTAGAATGACAACAATAGGGGGAGCTGATGTAAATCTTCTGACTCACATAGTAATGGGTATCAATATCTCTTCAATAGTTGAGGTAAGTCTGAGCCACCACAGGTACTATAAGCTACTCAATGACATGACTAAATCTAAAGGATGACACATACTGCATGCATAAAGATAACATAAGTAATTATGTGGTCTCACACGTGTACTCTCTTCTATTTAGCAGAGAAGACAAATCCATTTATCAGCAAGAAACATAACGGTTGCCTTAACATTGTTTTAAGGTAGAAATAAAAAGTTGGAAAGAAATTTACAAAATGGAAAACTTACTTCACATTAACATGTTTGGAATCAATCAGGAAAATACCATTTATCTCAGATATGCCAACAACTAGTCCATACATTCAGCAATGATATCAATAAAATCACATGAATACAACAAATTGAACCCACATAGCATCACATAGTTCAGCCCTCACGGGTCAGAATCTTCGGAACCAGCCCAGGACCCCACGCAGTCTTCAAGGCCTAAATACCGTTGATTGGTTGATAAACATGGTGCTCTGACCCGCTGAAGCCAATATTTGATATCGACGGATCACAGTTTCTGCAATCGTCGATGTTATTGGCCTCCTGGTCCCTGTCGATGCCGATATGAGATTGCGATGAACTGTCGCAAGTCTCAGTCATGATTTTTCCTCAACAGTTAGCCAATTTTGGGTTTTATGAGATTTCTAAAGGGATT
This sequence comes from Pinus taeda, assembly GCA_000404065.3. Classification (NCBI taxonomy): domain Eukaryota; kingdom Viridiplantae; phylum Streptophyta; class Pinopsida; order Pinales; family Pinaceae; genus Pinus; species Pinus taeda. Next base: position 25,350 of record APFE031089802.1, on the reverse strand, counting down.
CTTCCACAAGCCCTAACTTTTGATCCAGGAACCCTTTTTTGGAATTCTATATACCACCAGAAAGCTCTTTCTGAGAACTAGGCAACGGATAGGGATTGATTAAGCTTTGATAGCTTCTATGGCCCATACATTAGCATCAAACATCACTTCTATTTGACTTTTTAAGCAACTAAACACTAATGAAGCAGTGAGTGACAACATACACAACAACCTCATCTTTACGAAATTTGAAATAGAGTTCTTCAATAATATAATAAAATATCTTAAAAATCATTTTACATTTCTTACAATGAAATCAAAATATAAGAATCTAAACTCTTTAGAAGTACCAAATAATGAAGTAGTGAATCTCAAGTCTTGTATTAATTGAATTACCCTTGCAATATTTGGTCAGCCTTGGTATTGCACTAAGAGTGCTGCAACTTTGAGAGGCTCTTCAGCCTTTATTTTATCAACCCAAGGTTTCATACAAACTTAGAGGTGACAGTGCTATATACATAGTATATGCATCATTCTAGTCATGCCACCCTCAACTGGGTAATATGATCACTAAGGTTCCAGACTATTCCCCTACTGAACTGAACGGGGACTAACTACTAAAAGCAGAATGTAAAGACTAGTTCTACTGCAGAGAAAGTAAATGATTTTCAACTCAAAATGGATGGTGTCAACTTGTAAATACTACAAAAGGACACAATTCTTATGCTAAATTTTGCAGAAAGGAAACTATGCTAACTTGCACTCAATCATCTATCTATTAGGTTTGCTTGAGAACTTAATATTATTCTACCATCTGATAATTCAATAATGAATGTATTGACTATCTAATTTACACTTCAAGAGTAAATAAAGTTCTAATTTCCACATTCAAAAATGAAAGAACTAATGTTATATGATCTTGCAGGAAAGGAAAATGATTGAAGGGACTAGTGTAGGTGACACTTCTGATCATGGAGTCCCAATTGAGGGGTCAAAATACTCTTCAACTAAGCTAGGCTATCATTTCAGGTCAAAACAGGGCCAAAATAGACAACTACAAGTGTGCTACAATATGTTGCTAAAGGATTCCTATACTGTTACAAGATGTCCTGAAATGTTATAGGAAGTTGGTTGAGAGGGGTTGGAGGGTAAGAATGGTGAGATGAAGTGTTGGAAGGTTGTATGACTATTTTTGCAGGTGTAGGGAAGGTGCTTAACACCCTTAACTAAGTCCAGCACTTCAATAGTTCTGAATTTGGGCTAAGATGGCTACTCGCGGGGACCAAAAGACAAAGATCTAGAACAATGGTTGGAATGCATCAAAAGATAATGGAAAGGTCCTAGATGGAGTTGGTGAAATTTTCCCCTTCTTGCATATCCAATAGCCCTGTAACAACACATGCACATGTTTCTCTTTTCATTTGCAATTCATTACAAGACAAGGTGCAAAAGGTGAGTTGAATTTGGAAAAAAATATCAAGCTAATACTAAGCACTTGATCTATGAAATGAACTACCTTCTAAGTTACAAAAATCATGAGAAGCAACATATTGAATGTAAAAATTTCCAATAAATCATGAACAACTATCTACTAATGCCAAACTTGATCTATGCAATGAACAGGAAATCACACTCTGTTTTGGACTTTGATAGTGGGGTCCCATAATCATGATCCCATGAGGGAGATGAAATAGGGGTCATTGGCACATAATTTTGATGGATTTTACTCTACTGAACTACAAGAACTAATTAACTCTATAAGATAAAGGAAGCATGCATCAACAACAACTTAATCAATCTTCTAAGCTAACAGGAGCATGAGTAAACTTCAGCAATTAATAAACATTCTAAGCTAAGAATATAGATACATGAGAGGAACTTCTGCTGCTAGGGTTGGTCACTAACCAAAGAGATGTAGCCCTCTAACTTTACTCAATGTTGGATCAAAACATAACTTATCATTATCATTCCAAAAGTTTCAAATACTTCATCAAAGTAATAGTGAAATATGCTTCAACTCAATGGCCTCTTGGCTACAATAAAAATTGGAATCCTCAGGAGTCCCTTATCTCGTTTATTTATACAAAAATGGAGCTACCAATAGATCCCTAGAAAACAGGGATACTTGACTCCCTAACTCGAGAATAGGTGAATCTAACTTTGCTTTGACTTGCACTAGATCAATCTCCAATAAACTCGGTCTGCTTGGATGCCAATGACATTGAGTTGATGAGATAGAGTTGGGATCTTCAAATGGTTGGAGGATTTTAGGAGGTATACCACCTCCTAGAATCTCTCTTGTTTGTGTACTCTGAGTTCCCACACTCAAATTAACTGAAAATTTCTCCAATGCCCACATTTAACAAACATTAGGCCACATGACATAGAAACACATCTTTACTCCTCACACTAAGCATAATATAACAAAATTTGTAGATAAATGTGAGAAAAAGATAGTTTAATAAGATGGAGGATGGCATTGTGACCCATATGATATACCTATTGATGAGCCTCATTATCACCTCTATACTGAAATTGTTGCTCATCGTCTAAGCAACCTTGTCATCTATGTCCATATCCTTCATGGCCCTAGTGACCTCTCTGACATCCCAAGGTTCTGTAGATGGAGTGCCTTCTTGAGGGTAGAAGCATGGATTTATCTTTATGTTTGCACACAGCTTCTGTTCCTCTTCTTCATTTCTACCTTCTTGTAAACCCAACAGTAAAGGTGAACTAAGCTTGAGTCCAATCTAGTTGACCTTCAATCTTTGCATGACCCTTTTGTACAAAGATGATCTATCTAGTGCACTTCCCAGCCTTTGAGGAGAGTGATATTCCCTAATTTGGAGACTGGGTGGCTAAGCATTCCATATATTTTGACATGCTTATCTACTTTGTGTGCCTCATAGTCTAAAAGTATTCTCAAAATAGGAGATGGCTTGCTCTTAGGTGGAAAGGTATCTAGGTGCTAGCTTAGCATAATTGGAAATTATACTGTGATCAATGATTACTTACATGTGACTTATCTACTCTACCCTAATGTAAAGGGGTTGTTTTTAGTCTTTGGACAATAATTTCCTCACCTCCTTAGCTCTAGCCTCCTCTTGTGTAATCCAAGATGCAAGGCCCATTAGTTGTAAGTCTCCCAATCTTTCATTGGGATCCCAAACATTCATATAAATTAAGGTGAGGATGTGCACATATAATTTAGCTCATTTGTCTTTGTATTCAATGCTACTCTTGTCACACAACTCAATGAACTTCTTGTAGCCTTGCAATGACATGGAACCATGTTGTGCCAATGTTTTGATCTGAAACTCCATCCATTGGTATTTGAGGAAAAGTGTATAGGATTTGGATGAAAATATGAATTGTAGTGCCTCCATCAAAAAATCTTCCATTGTGGCCACTTGGGTTTGCTTCTCTTGTAATTTATTCCTCACCCATCTATTTTATTCTTGCATTTTTTCCCTCATTTTTGACTCTCTTTCTCTCAACTCACTCAACTTGACCATTTCTAGGAGCTTTGATTCCATAAGGCCCACATCCTCTACCTTCTTGGATTTGGAAATCTCCATCCACCTATGTGTCCTTCCTCTCTTTGCTTCATGTTAAAATAAGAGAGGGACTACAAATTTCTGTGGGATCACTCTGCCTCCTTTGATGAACTCGTAATAGGAGCTCAAATTGAGTTGTGGACTAGACTCATGTAGCTCTAGAATATCCTTTTCAAATGTTATATGAGATGTTTCCCCCCTCATACATCTGTTGTGTTGCCTCTCTCCCTTATTTATACCCCTTTTTTTCTTCCTGTAGCACTTTCTACTCTTCTTATAGTAATTTTTGGTTTTCCTATAGCATACTTTGTTTTTCCTACAATTTCTATTTTCCCTTTTGTTGGAGTGTGGTAGGTGCCTTGGGTTACTTAGAGGAGGTTGATAGAGTAACATGCTTCCTTACATAGATTACGGTAGTCTTCGATGTGGCTTCAGGAGATGTGACTTCGTCAAATTTATTTCGAATGGGTTATAGCTCCTCCCTTTTTCTTGCTGATTCTACAATTGTAATAGGGGTCTTTGTGGGAATTTGAGACTTCCCTTACTTACTACTAATACTTTTCCTTGTTTGGAAATATAGGGGAGTTTGCCTCTAACTTTTCTTCTTAGGTTTTATTCGTGTTCTCAAGGCAGCTAGGGAAACAACTGCCTCCTTTTCAGTGGGTCTAGGAGACAAAGTTTTCTTTTCTCAGGATATCTGCTCTTCTATAGGTGTAGTGGTTTTCTCAAGGCTTGGGTCTTCCTACTGTTCCTCCTCTTGTTCTTCATTCTTCTCTTTCTCTCATTCCTCCTCTATTTTCTATACCTCTTCCTTGTCTTCCTCTTTTGCCTCTTCCTCTTCTTCTTCTGTTGCCTCTGCCTCTTATCTTCAGCACTAGAGGATGGGGTATCACCAAGTGCAAGGACTTGAGTGTCAAGGAAATTTTATATGTCCATATCCCTGAATGTTGACTAGAGGATAGGAACCCTTAATTGATTCAAAGCATCTTCTACTATCAGTTTGATGAGGCCATGGTGGCCTAAGTGTTGTTTTTTTCCCTCTTTCACCTTTTGGCTCATGTCCATGATGGACTGTAGGAGGAAATAAGGCACATTGAGTCTTTTGGCTATGGAAAATCTTACTTGAAATCTCAGTTCATGGAGCAATCTGAATTGGTAGCCATAGACTACAATTAGTCTACCTTCACAAGAGATCAACTTAAGGATATGGTAGGCCATCTCATCCTAGAGATAGGGTAGGCTCTCCGTTCCGACTCCATTTTTATCTTCAATAGGCATCTCATTAATAGTGAATAAATTATTCTTAGAAATGGCACTGTTGTACTTGTCTTATATCCTCCATTAGACCCCCAGGGGAACTGTTGTCACTCTGCTAATTAGCTCAGGACTAATAGTAATGGACAATCCCCTCACCATAGTGGTAGCACTAGCTTTGGTCTGAGAGTTTAAGGCCATGCAAAATAATAATTGATACAACCATTATACCCCTTCAGATGCTTGAAGAAACCTAAACATTGATGCCTTCTGAAAATGTCCACTATAGGGGGGTGAAGCTGAATTCTCTGAGTGCCTGTGAGTTATCTCCTATTAACTCCCCCTCCCATCTTCTCCATTTTCAAGTAGGTGTAGGAGGGTTTCTTCGTGTGATGGTTTTGATATGAATTCAAATGGAACAAAGGGTTGCAGTCTCTGGTGATGAAAATTATGTATATCTCCTCTACTTTATAGCCAAAAATCTCTTTTAAGCCGCAAGATGACTACTATTACTAGGAGAATTCAAGGTGCACAAATATGTAAATCATGAAAAAACGAATGATAGGGGCCACTTACATTTCACCACATAGTCTGGAATAATGATAATTGCAGGCTAAGTTTACCCTAGGCAGCGTTCTTGAACCCTTGGAGGCTTCCTGTAGCAATTTTTTGTGCTTCTGGTAGCTGCATCCTGTAGATATGATAGGGTAGGGTTTGATTCCTCTCGATGGCTTCCTGGGCTCATCCTTACCTTAGATGATCTTAAAATGAGTGAAGATGCAAGATAATTTGGGCCTTGGTACCTTATATGTTATTTTTGGCTAGGGATCGGAGTGCTTTGATGACTTGGAATAAGTACGATCTTTCCTCATTTGGATTGTTGGCCCACCTGGATTTATCATTCTCTTGTCCCTCGTAATCAACACCAACTCCCTCTAATCTAATTGTCAACTGATATGACACTCCCACATTGCATGACGACTGATAAGTAACTTTTTCTTTATTAACCAAGGGTGGCCAAGTTAATTGGCCACCTCAAGATTATAAAAACACCTCACCTCAACATTCATACATTTTTCATCATTTTACACCTTGGGAGGAGCTTAGAGGTTACCATACATGTTCCTACCTTGTGCTCGATCGATGCTTGTTGGAGTGTTGGATCTCTATGATGATACTTAGGCAGCTACCTTGCAGTCTTTTTGCCCCTCTGTATACTTTCTTTGCTCTTGTCTATTTGGTTGTTGGTGTTGTTCATGTGTGTAGGTGCTTTGATACTATCTCAGGTGCTACTACCCCTCCTTTAGATTCCTTCTTAGAATGGCAGGATGCATTAAGAGATGCCATGATCTAGGAAACTTGATGGGAAAGAAAAACTATGCTTCAGGCTTTTCTGTAATGGCTCCACAAGTGGCTACAGGAGATCCTGTAGAAACAATTTTTTTCTTTTTTTCAAGGTCTTTTTCTTCAAGGTAGAGATGAGAAGGAGTGTAGGGGGATGCAGGATGATGCTAGCGTCTTGATGGCGTAGTGAAGGGATATTGGAATGGAGGGAGTGTCCTTTATATTTTTTTATATTTTTTTTCTAAGAGACAGAGATTAGGGTTAGTTTTGAGAGATGGTGATATTTGTGAATCAAGGATGCATGGAGGATGGGTTAGTGGTGTATCAAGGTGGGAGGAGCCTAACTAAATTTTGATAGGTCATGCATGACAATTTTCCCACTTAGATCCTCTTTCTGTGGCATTTCGAGTGTTTCGTGTAGTGTTACGGGATCATCCTATAACAATTACAGACTTCCTCTAGAAATCCAAAGAGGGCCTAAAAATGGGTTTTTTAGTGACTAGGATGGGTGAGAGTGTTGATAACATGGTTTTCATGGAGGGCATGGAGTGGATGGAGGGAAATTTGGATGGAACTTTGAGTATGATGGACTTGTAGCTCTGCAAGTTTCCATTATCCTCAAAACCTCCAAAATGACAGAAATTTCTAATGGACAATTTGTGGATCCCTATCATGTCATTCTCCTTTGTTTTTTTTTTTGAGGAACACACATGCTACGTCAAGAGAGTTTTTCAACCTGTATGGCTTCCTTGACAACCTCAAGTGATGTTTTCACCTAGGGATATTTTATTTTTTGTTTCCCTTTTTTCACTCTAGGCTTCCTCAAGGAGGTTTTCAACCCCAGGGTTGGCCTCAAATGCCTCATGGAGGTTTTCATCCAATCTTTTTCTTTTAGTTTTTATTTTTTTTATTTTTTCACAAACAAAAATAGTATCTATGAATGATGTGACTTGGAAGCTAGGACACTTACAATCACATTCACCTCTCTACTGTAGTGCTGATGAACTCTTACTTAGAAATATGCTTCCTGTAAGCCTTCAATCTATAGCCATTTACTAGCAAGGGAATCCCTTCATCATTAATGGTCCTGACTTGAACAACTCCATTTTCATGTAATCTCTCTATCAGGTATGGGCCTAACTGCCTTGTCATCAATTTTCTTTTGAATTCATTGAACCTAGAGTCATATAACAGAGCCCAATCCCCTTCTTCAAAAACATTGCGCTTGATGTTCCTATCATGCCAGACATTCCTCTCCAATTGGATAACTTAAATGTGTAGGAGGGCCTATATTATCCATTCATCTAAGCCATTTAACTAGAGAAACCTCTCCTATTTTTCCTTTGTAACATCTAAGTCCAATTGTTCTGCCATCTTCAAAGTATTGTACTCAAACTAAATGGATAGCAAAGCCTTGTTTCCATAAACAAAGTCATAAGGGGTGAAACCAATAGTTTTCTTCCAAGTTGTATTATAGACCCAAGGGGCCTCCACTAATCGGTTTTCCCAATCCTTTCTCTTGCTTATCACAACCTTGATGAGGATGCCTTATAATGCTCTATTGATGACCTCTTCTTGTCCATTTTCCTGAGGATGATAGGCAGTAGAGTTTTTGTGCTTGATATAATACTTCCTTAACACATTCTCGATCAAATGTGATGTGAATTGAGATCCTTGATCGGTGACTAGCTCTCTAGGTTACCCAAATTTATAGAACACATTCTCCCTTGAGAAATTAACCACTTTCTCCTCTACTTACACCTTGACAGCCTTTGTCTCAACCCACTTTGTCAAATAATCAGTGCATACAATGATGTACTTTTTCTACCCTGATTGTGGATCAATTAGCCCAATGAAATCCATCCCCCACTCATCAAATGGATCTAAATCCACCCAAGGTTTTAAGTGAATTTCATCTTTGGGAGTAGGTTTCCCCATCCTCTGTCCCTAATCACATGGACTGGTGTATCTTCTTGCATCTTGGTGGAGAGTGGGCCAGTAGTAGCCACCTTGTAGAACCTTGAATTTTTTTCTTTTGGGAACAAAGTGAACTCCACAAGGCTCATCATGTTAGGCTGAGAGGATGTGAAAGACATCCTCTTCCCTTACACATCTTCTCAAGATTTTACCTAGTCCCAACTTGAAGCGATTGCCCCCAATCGAAATGAAGGGGGCACTCTTCCTAACAATTATTTTGTTCTCCCTACGTGACAAGTTTAGAGGGAATTCTTTAGCAACTAAGTAGTTGACTATGTTAGCAAACTATGGAGAGACAATTGAGATAGAAAATAAGTGCTCATCCGACAGCTGAACATCAACCATCCCTTCATGACCTATAGCCAAAGTAAGTCTAGACAAAAAATCTGCAACTGCATTTTCTCTGCACGGTTTACCAATGATAGTTAAATCAATCTGCTATAATAGAAGCAACCATCTAATAATTCTAACATTCGCAGTAGGCTTGTTCATTAAGTAATTTATAACTACATGGTCAGTATGAAAAAAAGTTTGATATCCAGTGATGCAGTGTCTCAACTTGTTCAAATATTGGACACCAACTAGGAGTTCCTTCTCAATTACAGTGTAATTCAATTCAACTTTAGTCAGATATTTTCTAATGAAGTAAATGAGATAAAGAAACATGTCATGTATCTATCCTAGAGCTGCTCCTATAGATTTGTGAGATGCATCATCATGGATGTGCAAAGGAAGAGCGCAATTTGGGAATCTAAGAATGGATGTAGTAGTTAATTTGTCCTTCAAGATCTCTAGGGCCTCTTGGCACCTATCTGACCAACAAAACTTAGAGTCGTTGGCCAATAATCCAAATAATGGTGAGGCTACGTTTTTCAACTCTTTAATAAACATCATATAATATACCTCTTATCCCAAGAAGCTCCTAACATCCCTCTACTTTTGAGGAGTAGGGATCCTTTTTATGATGGAAAATGTTGCTTAGGTCCACTTGTATTCCCTCCTGAGATATTGAATGGGTAAGGGAACTCCATCTAGTCATCACGAATTCAAACTTATCAAGACTAAGAAAGAGGTTCATTTCAATACACTTCTTTAGGACTTTCCCCAAGCTAGAGAGAGCCTCAATGAAGTCACACCCGTAGGGAGTGAAATCATTCACGTAGGTCTCTACAGAATCATGGGATAGCTCAACAAAGATGCTAAGGATTTCCCTTTGTGGCTCAGGAATTATATAATCTGAAAGGATGGACCCTATAAGAAAAGGTATCCAAAGAACAATTAAATGTAGTTTTATCTTGGTCCTTTGGGCTGATCTGGATCTTATTGTAACCACTGAATCCATCTAGGAAAGAGAAGAACTTCTTCCCTACAAGACGATCAAAAACATGATCAATGAAAGGTAAAGGGAAATGGTATTTTTTAGTGGTTTTGGTTGTCTCCCTATAATACACACAAATCCTCCACTTTCCATTCTTTTTTAGGAAGAAAACCAAAGGGGACACCCACTCACTATCTTAGTTGGGGTCAATGAACCTTGCATCCACTAATATTTTCAAATATTCCTTCACTATATCTTTGAGGGTTGGGTTCATTCTCCTCTAAGATTGGCACGCAGGTTTTAACCCTTCCTTAATGTAGATGTGATGAGTACACACCGAAGTATGCACCTCTTTAATTTCTTTTTAGCTCCATGCAAAGGAATCTAAGTGCTCTATCAACATGTTGCATAACTTGTCTTCTTGGTTGGCTGAGAGAGAGGGGTTAATCTTCAGGGTTTTAGATGGACCAAATTCTACCACTTCACATGTGCAGGACTTGGGTCCACTAGGAATAAACTAGTCGAAGGATTACCCTCACATTCCTTTACAAACTCATTGAGTGGCATGGTATTGGGGGTCTAGTTTTGGAGGATTTGGTAAATGAGCTCATCATCATAAGGTTGCCCCCATACTATAACAACATCTAGGGTATAGATTAGATTTGATGTCATATGATACACTTCATCTTCCTGCTCCTCTTCCAACCATAGGGGAAATTCATGCTCAAGGGACAGTTGAGAAGGAGGGTACAATAGCAATTGTTTGGACAAATGCCCATTCTTATTGGTCATGTTCCTAGCTCTGCAACTTATGTAAGAACTAACAGTGGCTAGCCATGGTCTTCCAAGGATGAAAAGGTATCCATTGAATTTGGTCTTGGCCTGGAGAATTAGGAAATCAATAAGATACTCCCAAGAATTAATAAATACCATTATATCCCCAAAAACTCCCTCAAGAGCCATTGTGGACCTTTCTTCTATTCGCAGCATTATCTTGGTATTTCTCTAAGATCCTTGGAGGTTTACATTGACCGTGGTTTCCCTAGTCATTACATTGATGGTAGCCCTAAGATCGATCAAGGTCTGGGGGACAATGATGCCATCAATGTGCACATCTACTACAAAAATTCCAAGCTCTAGATACTTTGGAAAAATCACTCTCCTCAACATTAGATCAGATAATTGACCAATGACATTGATGGTGGGGATGTATTTTTTTCTCCTCCTAGGATGTTTGAAGCATTTATATTTTATAAGCTAATTGTAGATGTGAACATCCTTGATATCTTGGAGGAGTAGGAATTTAACATACAATATTTTCAATTCTACTAGAAGTTTAGTCTCTTCTGGGGTGTGCTTGTTAGGATGGACTAGTCTTTCAGGAGAAGGAGGTGAATTTTCTTAAGGGGCACTATCTTCCTTTTCCTCTTTAATCTCCTAAAGTGGAGATAGAGATTGGTTATCTGGGAGCACTCTTCTAGACCTGAGGTTCATTTCTTAAATTTCCAGTGCATAAGCTGGGTAAGAAGTCTCTCCACTATAGACCAATTGAGCAAGCATTTGAGGTTTCTTGGGTGGAGCAGGATGAATGAGTTGTGGTTGAGATGGAGGTGGATGCATTGAAGCAGGACGTTGGTTGAATTTAGGCCTCCAACCTTGTGATGGGTTATTCCATTGAGGATGTGTAGAGGCATATGGCTTAAATGTTTGATTGGTAGGTTGGGGAGGATACTGAGGTGCATAAGACCAAGGAGAAGGTGTGTACCATGAAGGATGAATAGAATAATACAAATACGGAAGGAGTGCATTCTGGTTGGGATAGTAATAGGAAGAGGATACGCCTTCCATACCCTATTGGTATGGGCGAGGTGCTTGAGGCCTCCTTTGATTGATGTAATATAGTTGTTCAACCCCACCTTCCACCCCTTCGTATACAAATTTCAATCTAGGCAAAGAAGGACACTTATATTTCGAATGGTTTTCCTCACAGACTGAGGAGACCTCTATAACATTTAATGGAGATTAATTCCTGGGGTGCCTTCTAGTGCATTTAGGGAAAATTCTAGCTAAGGCTCTCTGTGCTTCCTCTTGTCTCCTCTTGATATTCATGGTATCTAGTTGTAGAAAATAGGTGTGCAACATTTCACTTTACATGTTTCTAATTTCATTCTTAATATATTTGGTGGAGGAAGACGCACTAGTTAAGGCTTGACTAGCTCTACCTTTCCTTTCAACAGCCCTAGAATGTTTTTTGAATATTGTCTTAATGATGTCATAGTGTATTTCATAAATGTCTCCTCCAAACAACATGTTTAGGGTTTCCAGTATGTCCTCCCCGATACCTCTAAGAAGGGCTAACTTGAGTGATTCAGTATCAAGGGTACATTTTCCCCTTTTACAATTGAGTTGGAACCTTTCCTCATAATCTTCGAGGAATTGATGAGGTCCAACAGTGGTTCTAAAGATTTCCTCTTTGGTGTATTTGGACCTACAATATTCCATGTACTTGTCATTAAAGGATTTTTTCATGTGAGCCTAGGCAGTGATGCTACCCCTAGGTAGATCCATGAACCAATGCAAGGCTACATCCTTAAAGGTGGATGGGAACAACTTCAACTTATGGTCATCAGAGGTGTATTCATAAGTTCTACAGACAATAGAAAAATCAAACAAAAAAGTATAAGGGTCTTCTAAGGCTAAGCCATGGAAGTGAAGAAGGGCAGAAGGGCTTATATTTTTTATCCTAGCATCTCCATTAGTCTTTTTGATGGGAAAAGCACCCTCATTTATATTTTTAGCCATGGTGTGGATATGTGTAATGGTTTATTCTTATTCTTCCCCAATAGGCTCTTCAATGATCTCATATTGTTCACCTAAGGGGTCCTCTAACTCCCATGCAGTCAAAGAGGGAAGTTAACAGTCACCAAAGAGGCGTGAAGGTTCACTGTTGGATGGTGTGGAGCTATTTGGAAAGAATTTCCCTAAAGTGTCTCTACTCATACAAGGCATGAATTTTTATTTTATTTTTGTTTATGTGTTTTTTCAAAACCAAATGCAAAGAGGAAAGAAAGAATAAAATATATCTATTGAATGCAAGATAGAAAGGAAGACATAAATAGCATCTACCTAGAAACCTCCATGGCAATGATGCCCAAAAGATGGTGAGCCCTGGTATTGCACCGAGAGTGTTGCAAGTTCCAGACGCTCTTCAGTATTTACTTTATCAATCCAAGGTTTCATACAAACTTAAAGTTGAGAGTGCTATATACACAGTAGATGCATCATTCTACTCATGCCACTCTGAATTTGGTCACTTGATCATTAGGGTTATAAACCATTCATCTATTGAACTCAAGGGGGACTAACTACTGAAAGAAAAATGTAAAGGCTAGTCCTAGTGTAGATGAAGTAAACGATTTTCAACTCAAAATGAATGTTGTCAACTTGTAAATGCTATAAAAGGACACAAACCTTACGCTAATTTTGCAGAAATAAAAATATGATAATTTGCACTCAATCATATAGATATCAAGGTTGCCTGAAAACAAAAGATTCTCCTACCATTTCATAATTAAAGAATGCATGCATTGACTATCTAATTCACACTTGCAAAGTAAATAAAGTTCTAATTACTACACTTAGAAATGAAATAACTAATGTTATTTGATCTTGCATGAAAGAAAAAGGAGTGAAGGGACTGGTCTAGGTGGCACTTTTGGTCATGGATTCCAGGTTGAGGTGTCCAACTACTCCTAAAATAAGATAGCCTATCATTCAATGTCAAAATGGGGTCAAAACATGCTACTACAGGTTTGCTACAAGATGTTGCTATAGGATTCCTGTAATACTACCAGATGCCCTTAAATGCTACAGGAAATTGGATGAGAAGGTTTGGAGGGAAATATTGGTGAGATGAGGTGTTGGAAGGTTGTATGATTGTTGTGGGAGGTGTAGGGAAGGTGATAAACACCCTTAGCTAAGTCCAACACTTAGAGAAGGCCGAATTTGGGCTAAGATGGCTGCTCACTGCAACTAAAAGATAAAGATCTAAAAAAATGGTTGGAATGCATCAAATGAGAGTGGAAAGGTCCTAGATGGAGTTGGTGAAAGTTTCCCCTTCCTACAAATCCAACAACCCTGCAACAAAAGATGCACCTGTTTCTCTTTTCGTTTGCAAATAATTACAAGACAAGGGGGAAAAGGTGAGTTGAATTTGGAAAAAAATATCAAACTAATGCTAAGCACTTGATCTATGAAATAAAATACCTTGTAAGCTACAACAATCATGAGAAGAAACATACTGAATGTAAAACTTTCCAAGAAATCATAAAAAACTATCTACTAATGCCAAACTTGATCTATGCAATGAACCACTCTAATTTTGGGTTGTGAGAGTGGGGTCCTCTAATCATCATCCCATGAGTGAGATGAGATAGGGGACATTGACACTAACTTTTGATGCATTTTACTCTACTAAACTGTAACAACTACTTAACTCTCTAAGCTAAACGAAACATGCATGAGCAACAACTTAATCAATCTTGTAAGATAACAGGAACATGAATAAACTTCACCAATTAATAAACATTCTAGGCTAAGAATATAGATACATGAGAGGAAATTCTACTGCTAGGGTTGGGCCCTAACCCAAGAGCTTCAGCCCTCTGAGTTAACTCAGTGTTGGATTAAAACAGAACTTTGCATTGTCATTCCAAAACTATCAAATACATCATGAAAATAAGAGTGAAGTATGCTTCAGATCAATGGTCTCTTAGCTACAATAAAATTTTGAATCCTAATGAGTCCCTTAGCTTTTCTATTTATACGAAAATGGATCTATCAACATCTCCCTATAAAATAGGGATACTTTAATCCCGAACTCAAGAATAGGTGAATCTAACTCTGCTTTGACTTGCACTGGTTGACCTGCCAATGAACTTGGCTTGCTTGGATGCCAATGACACTGATTTGATGAGATAGATTGGGGATCTTTGACTGATTGGAGGAGTTAAGGAGGTAGACCACCTCCTAGAATCTCTCTTTCTTGTCTACTCCAAATTCTTGCACTCAAATTAACTCAAAATTGCTCCAATTTCTGCATTTAACACACATTACACCACATGACATAGAAACACAACTTTACTCCTCACAGTAAGCATAATATAAAAGAAGTTATAGATAAATGTGAGAAAAAGATAATTTAATAAGTTGGAGGATGGAATTTTTACCCATATAATATACCTATTGATGAGCCTCATCAATGTGGATGTCTCATATGTGTTGAAATTTCTTATTTTACGAAATATTGTGAACTCACCGGTGAACCTCCCTGTGTACTTCTCGGGTACTCTTTTTCCCCACAGACCCCCAAACTACAATGGGGGTGTATGAAAGACAATTGTACTAAAAGGTGGATAATTTTTCTCAACCTCAACAATTCCCACTCACATGACCTCAAATTTCACCAAACTCACCACATATTGCAATAGTCACTAAAAATGCAAATTGGTCATTGTTGCAGAAAATTAATTGCCTAATAAAAGCAACTAATCACATGAACATTAATTATCAACCCAAGGAGCATCTTTTTATTTCAAGGTAATAAAAAAAATATATGCATAACAAATACTAACAGCAAAACTAGTTCTATATGATTTTGTTCTATACTATCAAGCTCATTCAACAAGAAATACAATGTAAGACTTGAATAATAAAACTAAAATTAAAAGGAAGAAAGTAAATGATAGTAAAAACAATTATGCTAATCACACAACTTGAATCATTGCTAAATTAAACCACACATTGCTAAATTAGAAATTTAATCTATTGCACACAACATAATTCAAATTCTAATCTAGAGAAGTAAATCAAATGAAATCTAGAAATTGGATGAAATAACGAATCTGGAAAATGAAAAAAACAACAAATTAGTTAAAATAAATGAAATCCAATTTAAGGAATGACAATTGAAATTCAAATAAACAAACACATAGCTACGCTAATTTACATGTTCAAGGCAACACCTCGTCCAAGGTAGTGGGCCCAACTGCCCAAGACTCAGTTCTGCCTTGAGAATTAATTCAGATTAGATTACAATTAACAAATGTAGAACTTAGTGGATAGCTTCCTTCATTAAAATATACGAGAGAAATAATTACAGCATATTCAACATCTTATCTTTGCCTCAAATTCAAAAATTGTTCATCTCCCATCTCTCATCTCTTATCTCTTCTCCTACATCCTATCTAATAATTGTCCATCTCCTATCTCCTAATTATTCCCCCCCTTCTTTGATCTTTCTATTCATTTAAATACACAGAGAGAAAAGGGAAGTTACAACAAAGTTGATTACAAAATGATTTCCATTACAATTTTGGATTGATTACATAATCTCAATAAACAAGATCAGATCTGAAAGATATTCCCATCATCATTCACCAAGAATAAGTTGAATCTGGTATTGCAATTGGAAGAATTTGGAAAATGGCCACAACAACAATTCTAAGAAAATCATCTTCGAAGAACCTTGAATTTCTCTCAAATAAAACCAAATTTTGGAAACATTCCCATCACAAAACTAATTTGTTCTCTTTTGCACAAAACCCATGTCTTAGATTTTCAAGATTCATCTTCATTTTCCCAAAACGTCCAAACGCAAAAGTGTCACTTCTTATCCCAACAAATTTATGAGTTGGAATATTTGATTATGAGCTGGAAATCAAATTTGCAATCTGGAAAAGGTCACAGAGACTAAAATCATGAGTGATAAAAATTAATTAATAAACCATCATTGGAAAAATAATGTATAAT
>APFE031089799.1:0-28142 GCA_000404065.3 Pinus taeda | reverse complement strand
TGTTGTTGAGGGAACCTTTGTGAAACTTATAGGGAAAAAATGGAATGTGGTGCTTAGGAAATATCCTCAACAATACTATAGTTTTGGGAAGCCCATGCATTAGGGTGGTGTGCTGAATTTCAAGCTATGCCTTGGATGGGTGATACACTAGTTTTATAGGCTTAAATAATGTGAGAGGTCTAGGAGAAATAGTAGGGTTGGTCAAGTACTTATAAGTAGAACATGACTCAATAAGGTAACCATTTATTGTGCCCCCCAAATCCCCCCTTGTGGAGGTTGAGGAGCTTGTGCAACCATTTATTGTTGTGGTTGGGTAGGGAATGGATGAGCCAATACAACTGGCTGCTAGGAATTTGTTGTTGGTAAAAGAAGAAGATGGACTTCATCCATACACTGGAAATTGTGAGCTAAATGCTCACCTTGAACAAAATTGCGAGGGAGCTTAATATTACAATGTTGTTCACTCATGCCCCCACCTTGAGAAGGCAACATTTGTTGATTCTCCTAAGTGGATTTTTTTTTCTTTTTTTGTTTTTTTGTTTTTTGTTTCTACCAGGTTGTTTAATATTATTTGGTGACATGGAATTCATAGTCATAACCTCAACGAGCTGCTCAAAATAAGTGGGTGCTTGTTGAGAGGCAAGGGCACCTTTTGGGGTCTTATAATTGACCATCATTTGCCCTAGTTGAGTAGATAATGTTCTTAAATTATTAGAGGATAAAGAACCAATTTCTCCATTAGAGTGTGGTCTATGTTTGGGTCATTATGGGTCCATTGAAGGGTCGGCGACATTGGGAAGAATTTTATATAATGTGACCTCCTAAGAATAAATCATATTAGGGTGTTTCTCACATAAAATAACCTACTCCATAGTATTTTACCCAATCATAGCATCATTGTAGGAAATTCCGGGTTGAAGGGAACGGGTGAACCAATCTCTAAGAATATCATACACAGTCTAGTTCATACTAGCCTCTTACATGTTTCCCACTCATGTATATGATAATAATTGTGGATGGCATCATCATATTGAAGTTTGATAAAAGGTTAGTCCCAAGATCCTACCTCATAGGTAGTTGAAAATGATCAAGGAAATTTCTAGCCAAGAAAGCAAAGTCATTATAGGAGGAAAAATCAAACTTGATGTATCATTTGGTGTCATACCCCATCAAGGTATGTAAGAAAAGTCTCAACTTCATAGAATCATCCAGCAAAGAATTATATGAACACCATACAGTGAACGTGGTGATATGTTTTGAAGGATTCTCTTGAGGTTTCCTTTCAAACTTAGGATTGTCAGATGGTAGCTTAGTAGGCATAGGTGGCCACCTAGGATTGTGACAGATGGGATCATTGGTAAATTTTTCTACATTAGGTAAATTAAGATTAGTGAGAAAAGGAAATTTTAACTGACCATATGGATCATAACGGCCATAACCCCCATATGGATCATAAGGTCCTCATAACCTGTAGGAAAGGGATAAAGAATTATGACCAACCATGTAGTTCATCCCAAGATTTTGATATACTGGGCTAGTAGATGAGGCACAATTGTTATTCCCCACAGGGAAAATTCCCCATAGAATAAATGATCTCCATAGACTTGACTGCTCATATGATTATACCCAAAACTAGAGAAATGACCTCCATGTACAGAAGCATTTCCATGAGAATAAGAGTTCATAGGTGTAATGCTACTAAAATGGGGATAATAACTACAAGTATATTAGCCCCCCTAGAGAAAAAGGAAGTTCCAGAGAAGAGCATCCCTTCAAACATACAACTTGTACTAGGCTAAGAGGTATTTCCATAAACAATGTTTCCCCTAGATTGACTAGAGGAAACAAATAGTCCTCTCATTTTGTTTCCCGAAGTAAATATGCTCATACCCATGTTAGAAATCATCAGTTGAGATGAAATAGGAGTACATATACTAGCTCCCATGGGTTGGGTAGAGCTCAAACCTACTCCAACTACGAAGCTAGAGAAAGGAAAAGGCATATATAAATATGGAAAACTTAATGGGGTTACAAATGTGACTCGAGGAATGCCCCAAGAACAAGTGAGAGGTGTAGAAGGAAATATATATCCTTTCAGACTAAGTGGTGGTAGGGATGACATTGCAACAAATATTGTTGCTTCAAAAGGTAAAGTAGGACCTTCCCCCCCTTGTAGAAGAAGAAATGTTTTCACTAGTAGTATAAAGAACTTGAATGTGATAAGGCTCTCTACCATCAAGTCCAAAATACACTAAATATTGGTTGAGAGGGTTAGTCAAAGGTAGATTAAAATGTAGCAAGGGAATTTCATCAATCAAATCAATATTAATCAAATCTTCCTCTCTAGGACCAAGATTATCCTCCCAAGCTGAGTAAGGTCTAGGTTTTTTAATGTTGGAATCAACCTGTATCTACATGTTGGTGGACCCTCCTCCTCAGGAGAAAGGACAAGAATGACTATTACTTCATTAAACCACGATGAATATAGACTATTATCTAGTTAAGTTAATAAGGCACCATAATGACAAAACTATGACTAAGACCAAGAAATAATCTATAAAGGAATCCCTAAAGGTAAGCACATGGAAACCAAGAGATAGAAGAAGGATCTTCCTACTACTAGAGCTTGCTTCATTAGGGCACAATTCAACAATGAATATATGGTTGGTATAGTTATAAAAAATACCCGTGTAATGACCATTTTAACCATGGTATAAGTACGCGCACTCAAACATGAGTAATGGAGCACCCCTTAGAAGGAGAGAATGATTTTTCCTGAAATCCACCTCAAATATAGAGAGGATGAACCCCTACCTATCACCCTATCTAAAATATCCTAAAGAAAGGCCATTATGGTTACCACTATCAATAACATGTCCTGGAGAAAAGTTCTCAATCAAATTCAAACGCATGGGTAAGAAAAAAAATTATGAAACCCCCTTGAGATATCCCTTAAATCGAGTTGTACTCATCGAAAGTTGACCCCGATTGCTACAATAAAAATTCTAATAATATCACTTGTAATACTTGAGGATTTTTCAATTTGTGCCATCAAGACTAATGAAGTAGGTTATTTCACTTTGCTAGCCTCAAGTGTGACTTTGTAAGCGAA
Source organism: Pinus taeda (assembly GCA_000404065.3). Classification (NCBI taxonomy): domain Eukaryota; kingdom Viridiplantae; phylum Streptophyta; class Pinopsida; order Pinales; family Pinaceae; genus Pinus; species Pinus taeda. Next base: position 25,030 of record APFE031089799.1, on the reverse strand, counting down.
CCTTGTGTTAGAAGGGCTTCACAAGCCATGTCACTGAAAATCGATTTTTTCTCCTCTTGTAGTGGTTTACCTCAAGCTCCTAGTCCAAGGTCCTAGCCTAGACTAATGTTGGTGTGATACCAGTAAAAAGAAAAGATGAGTTGACTAAATTTATTAAAGCATTAATTTTACAAGGCTAATTTTTTACTCAATTGGTAAATGGTATGAAACTCAGATGGTGTGATAAACTCTTGTTAGTAACCCCCTAATGCAACTATATGACAATTAACAATTCACTTTTTAATTCAATGAAAAATAACTACAGGAGGGCAAAGATCCTTTTTCCTTTTATAGTGAAAAAATAAATCTTCCAACACTCTCACTTAGTTCTTATGAAATTCACTAATTTTATAGTAGCACAGACCGAAGAAAATAATCCAAATGAAATCACTCAAAAGAGAGTAAAAATAAGACCCCCAAGCAAGAACACAAGACACTCAAAAGTTCAAGACTTGGGATTTTACAAACAAAATAGCTTAAACACAATAAAATAAAAAAATGAAGAGAAAAAGGACATTGAAAATCAAGTAGGTTGTAGTTCAATGTATAAGATAAAAATGTTCCACAAAAGGTAAAAAAACATAAAACATAACTCAAGGACAAACTAGAAATAAATGAGATTAAATAAATGCTTTCAAATCTGATTGATGCGATAGATTAGAGACACTCACAAAAACCTTTCTAATAAATATTTGCATAACCACAACCAATTGAAAACAGAAACACCACCAATTGCAAGAAAAACAATCACTTGAATTGCATGAAATACTCAACAAAGAGAAAACAACCAAAACAAAACAAAATTCACCAATTAAATGTAGATCTAAAACTAGATATAAACTCTAGGGACAACAATAAAAAACAAAATTGAAAAGGGAGACCTAATACTTGAGGACAAAAACCCAGAAAATGAACACAAAAAGGCTTGAGGGAAACCCCAAAAGATTGGTTAATGTATAAATCAAACTCATAATGGAGGAACAAAGGAAAATTTGATACAATTATTAGCTACTAATGATAGTACTAAATAGATCCAGAATATTCAAAGTTGATCAAGAAACCAAGGTATGAATTCAAGCAAGAGAAGCTTTACTAGGACCCCTAAGGTTCAAATGAAAACAAATTCAAGGCAAGAAAAAAAATATGAAGAAGAGAAATAGTATATTTTCACTCTGGAAGATAATGAAAAGATATATTTGAAATATCAAATACAGATCTAAAAATAAAAGCATTGGAAAAAAATAATTTCAGAGTGTCATGGCTCTATCAAGATTAGCAGCCTAGTGACTTCATCACTCTGAGGATAGTTAAGAAATGAGTAGAATCACCACCCTGTACGCCCCTTATAAACAATGATGATTGGAAAAAATTAATCAGAAGGACATGTCTTAGCTAGATCAGTAAAATTTTAAGGTTAATCAGAAAAATAACAACTTAGAAAACGTTGAAATCACTAAGAGAAGGAAAACCAAGAAATATAAAACTAAAAATGTGAAAAAGTGAAGAGATCTAAAAGATTTAGGGTTGGATCCCTAGTAGAGTCACTAGATTTGTTAGGAAAATTTCACCTGAGCTATCAAGCTACTTTTGACCTAGTAGATCAGAGGATGATCTACCCAGATGTGTGTGATTGTGTAAAAATATCAAAGGATCTAGCTCTGATTCCTCCCTACACAAGAAAACACATTCAACACTCATACAAGATGTTGCAAAAGAAGGGTTGGAGGATTAGTACTAGTCAACCTCGCATGTTGGTGTGGTATCTTGAGCCTCATGTAGATAAAATCCCACTTCCACTTGAAGACCACGCTTCCTCTTGTAATAATAAATAACTCACACATGCCCCAATGAGCAAACCCATAATAGCCTTCGACAGAGGACTTATTTGTCTAAAAACAACATGCGCAAGTACAAAACATTATTCATATCATAGATATAGAGAAGGAAAATAGGTTGTATTAATAAAAATGGGTAATACACAAATATATATATATATATATTTATATATATATATATATAATATATATATATTATATATATATATATATATATATAATATATATATATATATATATAATATATATAATATAAGAATCAAGAGAGCCCTCTTCCTCAAGCCAACAAATAACCTCCTCCTCCAAGTGTAATAAAATATCTTTGATCACCTATACACAATATTTCAGATTCAAGGAAGTATAGTTCTCTCCATTTCTCCAAGATTCAAAACTAACCATTAGCCTAACCCTTGAGAATCACTATAATAAATGGGCCTAGAGGTCTCCCCAAGAGGATGAATATGGACACTTGGGATGAAGAGAAGTTAGGAATATTTGTTAATAATACACCCATGCGAACTCAAAAATGATCCTCTAAGTCAATCTCATAGGGAAAGAAAAAATCTAGAATCTCATTTGTCGTCGCTAAGAGAAAACAGAGAAATGTAAAAGGATTTCACTAGGATAACAAGGGTTCTCAACAAAGACAAATATCTTCACACTAATGAACAATATATCCCAATGAAGATGCATAAAATTGTCTAGAAACAAGGGCCAAACATCAACAAAAATGTCATAAGTATTAAGGCTCAGTATATTAGCTGTAAGGAGGAAATTAGTTTTATAATAGGTGGGCCTCTATGTGGGCATGTACATTGACAAGGAGGAGAATCCAAAATTTATGTATAATAAGAAAGCCATGAACAGTCAATGATTCAAATATTGCAAGGGACTCTGTCCATGTGGTAGGTGTGATGTAGGATGATGTCACCCAAATGCTTAGGATTGTTGACAACACTTTGGACCCCATTTCCTAGATATGGAGAGTACAACACATAACAGAATCGACCGAGTTCTAAATCTCGGGGTGACCTCGATAGACGACACTTATAAAATCTTTGTAAATATAATTGTAAAGGCCAATTTCATTAAGGGTGTACTATGAAATTCCATATTTAATAATTTTAAGTTTAATAATGTTGGACCTCTAGTATGTTTTCTTTTTCATTATATAAAAATGAAATTTTTTATATTATTATTATATTATTATTTTAGTAATATGTTATATAAACATATATCATATTATATGAAGACTTATTAAACTTTATATATATATATATATATATATATATATATATATATATATATTAATATAATATATTCCATCTATATTAATATCAAATACTCATTTTCCATTAATAACAAAATGTGATAAATACATGATTATCTGGTGCTCTGTAACTCCATTCTCGATGATTAGGGTTTTCCTAGCCATTGTGGATTTCATCATTGTTGCGGCCATTGTCGAAGTTCTAGTTTACAAAATACTATAACATATATATTAATATCAAAATACTCATTTTCCATTTATAACAAAAAGTGATAAATACATGATTATATGGTGCTCTGCAGCTCCATTCTCTCCACGACTAGGGTTTTCCTAGCCATTGTAGATTTCATCATTGTTGGTACCAATGTCAAAGTTCTAGTTTACATATGGTACCCCTTGACTCTCCTTGCATGGATTGTTCGTCATCCTGATCTTTGTTCCATTACAGAATTTTCTAACAAGGCTATCACCTCCTTGCCTCTTGTGACTCATACATCGTTTGTGTTTTGTTGGACTACTATGATAGGGGTGTAGTCAAATTAATGCATCTACAAGCTTATTGAACCAAGTCATGTCAATACTCTTTTGTGTTGTAGTTGCCATCAATGCTATTATTTATTTGTGCAAACAGTTTGTTATAATTTATTCCTTCTTATTTGTAAGAGCAAGAATAAAAACTAGAAGACTTATTATTGGAAATTTTCCCATCCAATTTTTATTGAGTTGAAGTTGGTCTCTAAGTATTTTTTAGAGTGCCATTATACGAAGAAGAATATATTGTAATTCACTTTCCCAGTATTATTATGTCTTAAATACAAAATTCTATTCATTTATATATATATATGTCATTTTCAATCAATAATATTTGAATGCAATTGAAATTATAACTTTTTTTAATACTCAAACTTTTTATAAATACTTCAACCATAATGAAATAAAATTAAAAATAAAACACATGAAAATGTTCATATGAAACTATAAAATGTATATATAATATAATAACTAATTAATATATAAATAATTTAATTGTGAGTTAATATATAAATTTATTTATTTTATTATATAGAAGATTAGTTCAATTGGTTAATTCAAAATGTGTGAAATCCTTAAAACAAGGCAGATTCAAATTCAAATCCTTTCATAAAATGTCTTTATTTACCTTAAAAAAATAAGGGGTAACCTCAAAAAAAATTCCTTACATACCAACAAAAATATTTATTTTACTATTACATTTATTTATAAGATTTTATATATAATGTTGTAAAATACCATCTTATTAAAGATTATAAACAAGATTTTACCTTTAATAATTTCAATTGCAATAAAGATGAATCATTATATACAATTTAATAAATGATGTTGTCAAGGACCATTTTACAATAATTGATATTGCAATAAGTTCCTTTGGGATACCAGGGAAAAAATATTTATTTTACTATTAAATTTATTTATAGGATTTCATAAATAATCTTGTAACGTACAATTTTATTAAAAACTATAAATACGATTTTACCTTTAATAATTTCAATTGCAATAAAGATGAATCATTATATACAATGTAATAAATGATGTTGTTAAGGACCATTTTACAATAATTGAATTTCGCCTTTAAAAATTTCAAATCGTAATAAACTTGGACCATTTGTAGAACTCTCCCTTTTCATATTTGAAAATGAGTATTTTATATTATTAATGTGATTAAATTATTTTTATAAATATAAATATTTAAATTAGATTTCATTGTTAATAATTTTAAATGGTAATAATCGTACTAGAGTTACATCATTATATAAATTTTATTTTATATATTATATATAATATTATTATATCATTTATTCTTTTATTTTAATAATTTTTTCTATAATATAAATATAATTAGTTATTGATTATTAGAATTATATTTTTAGTAAATTAATAATTTATTGGAGTAATCTAGATGAGATTTACGGTCAAATTAGTGGTTGTCATTGCAACATCAAGAGTATACTCAAGAGCTTGTAAGCAAGATATACCGTGAATTTATGACTTAGTAAGAAGAAACATCATGAAGTGTAGGGGAGCGTGCTCCTTAAGCCTTATTACAATGGGCCAAAGTGACCCCTAGTGAGATATGAAACTAGGTAGAGAGGATAACATCTTATTCTGTAGCCACTTGCTCATCCCACTACAAACAATAATATATAATATATATATATATATATATATAATACTAGGAATCAAATAAGATATATATACTAGGAATTGATGACTTAGCAAGAGTCGAAACTTTACGGGTGGGATAGCCTAGTCGTTGAGGGTTATCACAATGGGCCAAAGACGTCCCACCCATGGGAGTTGAAACTAGGTTGAGGGGATAACATCTCATTGTACCAACCACTAGGTCATCCCACAAGGAGACTAATATAATATATATTATGATAGTAATGATAATAATGATAATAATCCAATTTTGAGTGCATGATCAAGCTAGACACCAAATTGATGTATAAGACCTTCTTGTTTATTGTACCAACAACCCACCTATAAAAAACAATGTGATTGTTAAAATCTAAGAAAGCATACACACTACCCCTCTATATTTAAACCTATAACCTCTTTAAAAAAAATTACATATTTTTATTTATTTAAATTTATTCAAACTTAGATAATAAAAATATAATAATTTTAAAAATATAATAATAACATTTATTTTATAATATCACTAACAATGATAAAATACTCCATTAGATCTTAGGGAAAAAGAAATTTAATGTTCCAACTTTGTTACAATTCACACTAAACTATAGATGTGAAGGGAAAGTTAATGCTCCAAACTTTGTTACCATTCAAATTAAGATACGGAATCTCATCTATAGTGATATTCAAATGGTCCTTCACAAGAACATAATAAGGGTGCATTTAGCTTGTGATGTGGAACGCTGTAAGATGTACATTTAAATTATAAAATTGCATTAAACATAATAGTTTTTAATAATCAAATTTGAGAACCATGATTTTGAATAATGATAGCTTTTTAGGTTCAAAGTCTCATATCTATGCGAATAAAGCCTCCTATTTTCAATTTGATTTGCTCCTTTTTACTCGGATTTAGCTATGTACTTTGAAACATGTGATGAATTCATATAACCACGGAAAGGGAACTTGATACCCCTGGAACTAGAACTATTGCGTGATTGTATTTATGGAACTTGATTCCCGCAATATTATTGCATTAAGGATTGTAAGAAAAAACTCCCATCCATGGGTTTAATTTAATTGGTTCACAACACATTTATGTTCAAAGGCACGTTGTAAGTTGATTACATTTAAAAAAAAAGCCAAAAAGCAGTCTCCTATTTGTCAAATTAGAAAATTGGGATATCATATATATAACCATTAATATGTTGAAATTTAATTTTAAAAAAGGTATAATTCTGAATAAAAAAGTAAAAATATATTTTTATGATATTAATAATTTTTTATAAAACAAAAAGAAAATATTCATTGTCATATGTCCAAATACATAAAAGGTGGACCTAAACTTTAATAAATATCATGAAAATCTTTTTTTTTCTCAATTTCAAAATTCAGAATTTTAATAGATAACTAAAATCACTTTTTTCCCTATTAATGCTACCTTAGTGCATAGGTTGATCATTCAAAAAATATCCCACTGATTAAATGAAGCTAAGCTGATGTAATATGGGTAAAAACAATGTAATGCTCTAGATGAGTTCTCAATACCCACCAACATGTGGTATTCCTCATAAATTCATATCATGAAAATTCAACAAATATAGCAATCTAATAAGCCTTCACTTGGCAATTCATAATTGATAAGTAGCAATCTAATAAGCATGCAGGTGTCAATTGTACATTGATGGACTTTATTAAGTGCTATCCAATCTTACATTCATGGTTGTAATAATGATTAAGTGGCATAATAAAAACAACTTTAAGTCTCCACCTTAGGTTCTCAACTTCACTCAAGAAATATGAGAGAAACAACTTTAAGTCTCCACCTTAGGTTCTCAACTTCACTCAAGAAATATGAGAGAATGCAGAAGGTTTACAAAACAATTTTGTTATTGTTGTTAATCTGTAGCTTTATTTTAATTAATTAATTAATTTTTATTTTATTTTATTATTAATTTTTATTGTAAATATGAACAAAATTTATATTCACTGTTGGAAATGTCATATAACAGGAGTTACTACAACCATAATGGTTATAACAAACTTGGTGGGAATGAAACTGAAACAATAAAACAAGTAAAAACTATATAATAAACGGTAAATTTAAACTGAAAGCTGCAAAATTCCTTCAATCATGGACACTCAGCCAATTTGTTAGAAGACCATTCTAGTCGATAATAATAACCTTACCACAGTCTCGTTAATCTCAGCTCTAACTCATCCATGGATACTTCCTCTCATCCATCGCATTGTTAGAGGGAAAGCTTACCGCATATTTAACTATAACACTACCACATTAGGGTTATAAGCATTACGTGAATTAACAATGGAGTACACATTAAAAGATTTATTTACAAAGGACATATATTTTGCATCTAGTTTAAAATATTGTTGAGTAAGATTTCTATTTGTTGTTAATAATAAATATAATTGTTGTTGGTCTGGGTTTTTAACCATGTTGTTTAATGGGAAGTTATAAAATTAGTATGGTAACTAGATAAATTATTATTAAGTAAAGTTGGAATATTTTAAAAATGAGAATTTATTTTAAAGATTACAAATTTTATTGAATTTTACTAATACTTATAAAAAATTATAAAATGTTTAACCATATATATATATTTTAATTTCAAAATTTTTTATGATTGTATTTAAGGCTCTATCAAATTTTGGTGATTTTTGAGGTATAATTTATATTCTAAATTTTGGGCAAACCATTTTTATAAAATAATGGAAATTAGTGAATATTTTTTGGAAAATTATGGAAATTAGCACACTTGTGAATATTAGCTCTTAAAATTTTTAATGAGTATAAGGAACTTTCAATAGAGGTGAAATTTGGCTTTTGTTACAACATCATCATTAGTAAGAACACTATGGAACATTGGAATAGGATAAAATGCCTCAACTCAAATAGAAAAGTGAAAGAACATGACCCCACTATGTTTTTATACAATTCGTTCTAAAATTAGCTCTCAACCCCAATTTTTTTTTGTACAACTTAGGCATTATCCTATTTGGTGCTTCATTCTAAAGGAAATTATTAATTAAAAGATAACAATAACAAGAAGTAAAGAAAGCATGATACAAGTCAATATCAATTTCATTCTAAATAGGAATATATGTTAGCAATTATAAGTAAATTTCAAGGGGATATTTCTTATGAGATGATCTTCAACATATGTGTTAATATTCAACATTATTGATCTTAGCCCACTTTGTTCAAGACTAGATTCACAATCTTGTTAGGCGAAGCTATGTCTTTATACATGTTTATGCTTATATTTCCTTTGGCTTCATGAAGGGTTCATATGGTGTTAAGTTAGATGGATCAATCTTCTTCCTTTTCCTATTTGTTCTATAATTAATATGACCTTCCTTTATATGGACTTCGGACATGCTCCACCCTTACCCTAGGCATTGGACCTCGCTCTTGAATCAACTTTTATGCTAACTCTGTGTTCTTTTCTTATCTTATGGCCTTGTTAGTGTCCCCTTTACATGATGAATTGTACTAGGCCACTTGAGAAGAAAAATGATGTTGCTCTGCAAAAACATCAAAATTTAGCATGGAGTAAAGAAACATAAATAATATGATCTTAGTAATATTCAATTCATTCACAATTATTCCATGTAACCTTCATTGTAGAATCTTCCAAACACAAGGAGTAGTCACCTTCAAGTTTACCATTATAACCATTGTGAAAATTCTAGGAAGCAGCTCTACACCACGATCAAATCCATTCATTTGTGTAATTTATTTAATTGAATTTTAGGAGAATGAATCTCTTGAGATTTCTATAAAATTCTATGATACATTTCATATTAAGTACCACCACCAATGTGCCTCCCCTAATGGCATTGGTAAGGACACCATGTGAACCTCGACTACAGCCCCCTCCCCATCCCAAGTTTCTAATGAAGCATGAATGTGAAGCCAAGTTGTAACTATTAATGTTTTTATTGTTAAATGTTTCTCATAACCAATGAATTTATGTGGATGAAAATAAACTGGGTACTACATTCATTGTATCATGTAAAAACTTAAGAAATAAGGAGGGTTGCAGGGCAGCACGTCCCTGCCACCAAATTTGTTATATCGAGGATGAAGATAAATATAGGCATTAACATAGATTGTCTACTCTAAAGCAGTTCAATCGTTGGATGAAACTTGATTATTAAACTGTACTGTGGAAATTCGTACCTCTTGACACCCCCTTCCTCTCATAGTGGAGTAGAAGGGGATTTTTAGTTCATTTATGTTAATAAATATTTGGTAACATCAGTTCATGATCATAGGTATTCTATAAAATGCACAAATACAAACAATCATTTAGGTAGAGATACAATACAACAACTTTCATTTTGTTGAGTACCTATGAAGGCTACATTAGTGTAGTATCTTAAGTAATGACAACCATTAATTATCTAATGGAATTGCCAAACTAGGGCTATATGTAGGATTTTGCTAAGACATTTATTTAATTAAGACTAGGAAAATCAAGAGTTATGTATTTTGAGGTTGCCTATAATTTTTTTGGAAGAGTTTCACTCCTCTTTCATGTAACATTCAATCAACGAAAACTGCATGAAACTTCCATAGTACATCTGATCATGGTGGATGTTGAGAAGAACCATCATAAATTAACTATTTGAAATAAAATAAAAATAAAATATAATTAATATTTAACAAATGGAATAATTTTTATATATTTCTTGACACGAAGCATCTCACAAACTTGATGAGAGAGAATTTATTGCATGTAGTACACTTGGTTGTTAGAAAAGATCTAGTTAAATGCAGATGTGCCTTGACAATCCCATCCCCTCTAGTATCACATGCCTCAAGTGGGTTGTTGCTAGTATCCCTGGTTTGGTTTTTTCCTATATACAAGATCAAACTAGTTGTTGGAGTATTTTTGTTGTCAAGATGAATGGATTCACTCAAGAGCTAGTTAGTTCGATATATCTCTGTGCACTTACCTATCGGCTAGGGTAAGATTTTGGATATTCTTATGCTTCTATTTATGCCTATTCCTAAGACATATATAGATCTACACCAGTTTGGCTTGTCAATCATCCAGGTAAATCCAAGTAGCATCTCGGCAATAGGAATTCATGTTCTATAGCTGTAAGAATCACCACCAATTGGGAACATAACAGGTCATGTTGGTCATTGGAAAAAAAACAGATCATGTAGGTAATGGGGAGCACATGGGAAAGTCACCCACTAATAATGCCTGGTATTATCACCAAAAAATTGATCATCTAGACTAATTTGCTAGATGGATCGACGTACACCATGTAGAGCCAATTTTACCACAATAAAACTGCTTTCACTATGAAAAATTACTTAATAAACCACCGTTGTTAAGTAATTTATAGTTAAATCCATGAAGAATAATTAAATAAATCACTATTTATTTGATTCTATTCAAGGAATAATTAATTTAACCATTGTTTTATTATTATTCCTTATCATATTTGACCCAATCATGAAAAATAAAAAGATAAATAACTAACTATCTTATTTTTCTCCTAGAATAATTAATTAATCACTAAATAATTATTAGTCTTTGTCAGATTTGACTAAATCCCTTAGGAATATTAAATAAATCCTTATTTGTTGATTACTTCTTAACTATTTCCTTAAGATGATAAATCAATCATTTATTTATTTATTATTTCAAAGTAAAAATTTAAATACTTTTTCCCTCCTAAACAAATATAATAAAATATTCTAGGTGGTTATTCCAAGAATGAGATCAATAATAGTTTATTATTGCTCATTATTCGAGGATAACTCAATATTTTGTTATAAATAGAAGGGTTTCCCATTCATTATTCACTTTTAATTATTTTCATTGCGCACTCATTGTTGTAACTCTAATTATTTTCATTGTCGCACCCCATATTATTGTTGGGTTTACACATTATGGAGGAGAGTGCCTCTACATAAGCTGAAGATGTTTGAGGATAGCCAAGAACCCATCCCATACAGGAGGATTGCTAACATCTATTTGTTCCCTTCACATGTGTTATAATAAAATTATTCTTTAGATATCTAGTTTCCATTGGATCTTTGGAGTTACTACTCTTTCTTTTTGTTGTTTAACTATGATTGTGGCATAGATCCAGACTTTGGCAAGTTTTGTTTCTATTAGTTGCTCTAGATCTACAATGTTTAGCAGCCATTTATATTGTTGATATTGCTTGTCATCCACAACCTTAAGTAGGTGCTTTTCATACATCTTTGAGAAGGAAACACTACAACAAAATTAGCGACTCGACTTGTGATTTTTTGATTGTTGCCTACAACAAAATTAGCGACTCTACTGTGTTTTATACTTCAGATTGAAAAACCTAGGTGACCTTCTATTTTCAACTTAGGGTTTCTTCTTTTTTCAATTCTCTTAATGTTTCCTAGTTTTTTAACCCTAGATCTGTTAAATTTTTGACTTCTCCAAGCTTTCTAATAGTTTCCATAGGTCACAAGAACTAGTGGCAACAAGGCAGAAGTTTTTTCCGAGATTGGCGGACCGATATCCATGGAGCAAAAATCGGACTTTATGACCCAAAAAGTCCGATCTGGAGACCAGATCACACTTAATGGCCCAAAATGTGAGATCCCTACAAAGAAACAAGTCAATACCTGCAATTTTTTGGTTTTTTGTAGAGAGTTTTCTATTGGGTTGTCTAACCTCTGTGTCATCCCACATAGACCTTGATTGACTCGGATTTACTCGTCGAAGTCAAATTTAGCCTCCCCTAGGGCTTATGTTGAGCCTGAAACCTGCACCTCCCTATACCCCCTCTCAGCATTCTTTTTCCACTTACTTCATCCACACAGTTGTTAAATCATTGCATTATAATCTAAAAAAAACTTTTTATATGGTTTTCTGACTATGCTTATGACTGTTGTTTGGTTTAGTATTTTTATTCATGCATCTACGGAAACTTGTCAATTTCCGCAGCTAGTACAGGTTTCCGCAGCCAGCACAGGATTCCGCAGCTATTTTGTTAAAAGTTGTGCTACAGGTGTCCTATGAAGAAACGAGCTACATGGGCATGCTCTAGGTGACAGATACATGGAACATGTCCCTTCAAATCAACCAAATCATCCATGGAAGGTCACGGTCAACGAAGGTCAAAGACAAGGTCAACCAAAGAGTTCAGCGGTGGCATGTCTCTGTTTTGAGCACGTGAATGTTATGTGGCACAGTCCTCAGCTCATGAAGACACCAACACACCTGGAGATCATTCTCGTAACTTGAATCCAATAGCTACCACTCCGAAGATTTAATAAACATGATGACAGTTACACTAGATGTCGGCTGAAGGGATCTACGTGTCTTTGGCAACACAGTCAATAGCGTAGGAGTTTGTTAATTAGCTTTAGCATTTTGGCATTATAAATAACGCGTCGATGAACGCTGTAAGGAGCTTTTTGGGGATATGTGAACTCTGAACTATTTATATATGCGAATTCTGAACTGTTAGTTATCACCCCACTATTTTTAAATGTTGTTGTTTTAAATATATGAGAAGACTTTTCTAAGCTTATTCATGTGACTACTCATTGACTGGTTGAAGTGGTAGAGGGCCACTGCGCACTGAAGCCTTGTAAAGTTTCCATTTAGTTTTATTATGTTTTTGTTTTTATCATTAACTTGTACATAACACACTGCTTGATGTTTCTTAGCTCACTGCTATTTATATTTTCACCTCTGTTTTCTTATAGCTGTCAACTAATCAGTGCTTTTCTGTAGGTTTTCTTAGACAGCCCGGGCAAATTTTCATCTTTTTGATAACTATTGGCATATGATATCATCTTGTCCTTCCTGCTAACTTTCATTTTCTGAAGTTCAATTTCTGCACTGTCTTTTGCAAGTTGTGATTTGCTTATTTATTTTTCTATTATTTAGATATCATACTGCTCACCAGTTTATGGTTTCTTTCTATAGTCAACTGACTCTAATAGCAAGAAATCAGAATATTACTAACTGTAGTGTGATTTAGTTATCATACTGCTTGAACGTATTCATGGTTACTTCCCACAAGGTAGATTGAGATGAAGGGTAAAGGATCAGAAGAGTTCAAGTAGTGTGACTAGTTTCTTTTATGCAATTTAATTTCTGCCATTTAGATATCATATTGCTTAACTTGTTCATGATTACATCCCACAAGGTAGATTGAGCTGAAGGGTAAAGGATCTGAAGAGTTTAAGTAGTGTGAATTAGTTGCTTTGCTTTTAAGTTTGAGTTGCTTTTAGTTTTTACTTTCTTTTCATTCAACAGCAAGGATACTGGGCCATTGTCATTAGTTCACTGTTTGATGCATTTACTTTCTCTTAAGAATTGATTTCAGTTTAGTTGTTTCAAAGCTTTCTTTTGAGCACTTTCAAGTTTGAGAAAATCACTGTAGAAACCATCACCATCCATACTCCATACTTCACTTTCATCCTCTCCATCACACATTAGGGAAAGATAAATCCAAAAACAAACTAAAAAAAAAAAAAAAAACCTAAAAAACGACAAAAGACTAAGGAAATGGTTATCTATTACATTTGGTACACTTCACTTCGTCAGTTTACGAACCCCGGATTGACATTTTAATTAGCAATTTAGATCACACTAAATTGACCAAACAACTTCTAGTACGCTTCCAACTTTCTAGGAGGAGTTTAGCTGAGTGAGTTGTCTGAGTTTCTGTAGTGCTTTCAACCACATTTTCCATATTTGTATGCTTTTGTTTCATATATGTTAAGATATGTTGTTACCATCCATAGTTTCACATTTAAACTTGTTTGGTCATTTGCCTTAGGGTCTCATCGGTTTCCCTAGGTGTTTCACCCATCTCCCTATCTTTTTGCAGCAATCTTCCTCTCTGGTTTTTTGTTGTTGCTGCACCACTTTCCAATAGTTTAGTGTCACTTGATCTGAGTCACACCGACATTTAGATCTCTTGACCATTTTGGTGTATTTTCCATCAATTTAGCCACCAACTAGCATAGTGTTTGCAAACCTAATTTGGGTGGGGTTTAGTTAATTTTTTTCTATTCATTTTCTGTTATTAATTTTAGTTTATTTTCAGCAAGATTTTTCTTCTTTACAAAAAACATCTGGGATTAATCAATTAATACACTTGCATACACAAGCACACCTTAAGCGAAGGGCACTTGGTTTACATCACCAATCCAAGACTTAACATAATAAATTTATCTCCCCACATCGAGACAAAGAGATATTGTTGATCTCCCTTCACCATTTCTATGTCACATGTGTCCTACCATGATTGCGCCACCAAGGTGTTTGTCACAAATACTATTTGGCCTTCATCCCCAGTTTCTGCTTGGGCATATTACTCCTCCCCACTGGGTTTGAGTTCATAGCACTCTGACTCCCTGCCTTGACTTTTCTCCTGGTTCATATGATTCCTCATATGATTCTGAGCCTCCTTCACCACATATCATCACCATGTCTGGACCCATAGTTGGTGTAGGAACCTAACCTGGTGTTGGCTCTGGTTCTATCCCAGTGGTCACATCAAGTGAAATAGTCTCAAGAAGCATTCTAGAAGGCCCCATGCTACCCTTTATGGCTAGGTTAAGTCTACCAAATTTTAACCAGTTGATAAATGACCCCATACATCATGATGTTGGTTGACCTTCTATGCCGATTAAGATTCCCTTATATATCCCAAATTTTGAGGGTAATGTTGGAGAGGATCCTACAAATAATGTTCGATCCTTCCACATGAGGTGTTCGTCAAATTCCATAACCGATGAATCCATTCGTCTTCAGCTATTCCAATGCACGCTCACTGTAGATGCTGGAAAATGGTATGTAGACTAGCCCTCTACATCTCATTCCATTTTCATGACATTTGTAAAAGAGTTCCTTTGATATTTCTAGTTACCTATCTAGTACGACACCGATACAGAGCTATTGACCTAATCCTGTCAGTCTTTCACCACTCACCTTTACAACCATGTTTAAGAACGATGTCAAAGGAGGAGCACATGTTCTGCCCCACCCTTCAAAGGCCATGTCTATCTAGATTGGTTTCTTACAAGCCTAGTAGCCCCCATTAGGAAAGATGTTGCATCCCATTTTCCTTAGACCAAGGAAGAAGCTCTCCAAACTACCCTAAGATATGACTTGATTTATGCACAATCTGGTTATGTCTATATCGTCACACCAAACCTCCCTCGTCCTAGAAGTGCCAATGCACCAAGGGCATCTCACATCACCGATGATATCAATGGATACCTTTCACACTCTTCACCATATACTCAGAAAAGTTATGGCTACCCACAAGGGGGCACCAGTTCCTCCAACACTTATCCCCTCCTACTAGTAACATGTATCCAGCGCCCCAACTCGTCTACCAAACTGTTGTTCCTCCTTATGCATCACCTAGCCCTCCAACTCCTCAAGCATTAAAACCACAACCTTCCATGCATCCTCAACCCTAGTAGTTTGTGGTGAAGTAAAATTCTAAGTATGGACACAAACAATTCCTCTAGACCAAAAGCGGGTATAGCCACAAATAAGACATTCTAAGGAATATTTCCGTAGGTTAAAACCAATTAAGAGGGCCTACCTCTTAGTATGCTTATCCAGTTTGATGATGACCTTGCTTGCTCGCTCCAGCTATCTCCCATTTCCTTCTTCAAGCACCTGAAACAAGTGAACAACCAAAAACAACAATTGTGATAATAGAAAAACTGTATTCAACCTACTTAATAGGTCAATAAACGTTAATCCATAAACATGTGAGATGACATATTATGGAGGAAATCAATCGATAGTTGCATATATATTAAAACAAGAAGAGATTAAAACCATTGCCTTGAAGTTTCCGTTCCCCTCCAATAAATCTGGGTTCCCACACACTTTCATTAGCATTCCGTGATGGCCTCAACAATGGTAGTTTTAAGGCTCTTCCCTTTAGTCTTCACACTAAACGAAATTCACACTTCTCCCTCACACACAACTAGAGAGCTACCACTATGAATAACTTGTTGATTACTCCAAAATCAAAACTTCAACCAGAGCCTGATCGAAAGCCAATGATGTGATATTGCTGTCAAGTGTGAAGAACTTGCCATTAAGGCATGCAAAATCTAAGGTACTAGAAGGGAGTTTCTCGGTCAACTTCTTGGATAATAAGCTGAAGTCGACAGGAAGTGACTGTGTTGAAGAAGGGCCATGATGTATCCTTTATCATCGAGATGAAACGGGAACACAATTAATGAGAGTAATCCAAGATGATCAAAAAATGTACAGGTAGGAAGACTTCTCTTGAACATATGAATGACATGAATCTGGAGTTTGGCAACATTTGACATCATAGGATTAAAGGTCATGTTGAAATGGAAGAGATCATATGAGAGGTTTAAAATGGATAACCCAGAAACCAGGGAGGCAAGTGATAGAGTGAGGATGTGCAAAAACCCAACACGAAAAGAAGATTAATGTCAATGTTCAAGAGTGACAAGCTTCCTCAAATGAATACAACTGATGAAATCCTTCCAATTTTCCCCCACCATTTCTGGTGAGTACCCTAGTTATTTTTACACAAGCTTAATGGGGATAGCATATGCTTGTAATATAAGTCCATCCTTCAGATGGATCCGACCTAGTAAGTTTAATGAACCCTAGGAAGGAGAAGCTCATGTTCATCATGGTGACGAATCCGATGTTGTTTAATATTTTAATGAGTCTGACAAAGGTGTAACTTGGTTTCTTTTTCATATTTAGAGAGGTTGAAGAAAACATGGAAAATAAAACTCCATATGTTCCCTTTTCGCACATTTGTGTCTCTTGACCCTGAAATGGTAGAAAATAATGCTTGAGATAACTTCTTGACCATTTCAGACAAGGAACACCTTTTTCGTAAATAGTTCATCCTAGCCTGAAAAAGGGGTAAACGTATACTGGGTGAACACCATTTCTAAGACTTTAACGAGTTCAAAATGACAAGAGCTTGAAAATCTTTTCATGTTTAAAGAGTCAGAAAAGATCTTGAAAGTGGACCCCTACTTTTATTCTCTTTTACGAGTCAAAAAGGGAACAATGCTCGACGATATTTTCATTTTTTATGAGTTAGAAAAGAGCTTAAAGGTGACTTGTCCTAGAGGAAAGAGTGGTATAAAGGGTATCAACTGGTTTGGGAAATGGTGGAACTGCTCAAAATATTTAATGTTCCAGAGGGTTGGCTAATAAAACCACTCATTGCTATGGTTCCTCAGGAAAAAAAAAACAAGTGAAAGCATATGATCAGCCAAAGAGATGGTGGAAATGTAATGAAACAACCAAGGCTCATCTAGCAAAAATTAGCTGATAAAAATGACAATCATGAGATGTAAATTGGTCGAGGGTTCATTTTTACACAAGATTGAACCATGGAGAACTCTGCTTGGATTGGATTTCATGTTTACACAAGCTTGAAACAAAAAACTATGCTTGTTGCATGCCCCCAACATAATGACTCAAATCGAGGTACATGCCCCCCAAGCTTCATTTCATTCAACTAGGTGGTTGGAATGAAGGTTTACTTCGAGATCCAGCTAAGACTCGACTGGGATTTTACGAGATCTTAATCAAAGACTCAATTTGGAGAAGGGAGGTGTTTCATTTTTTAATGAGGTTGAAACAGTAAAAGAACTATCCCTGGACATCTATTTCATTTTTTAATGAGGTTGATACAAGAATAAACTATCCTCAGACATCTGTTTCAATTTTTTTAACGAGGTTGATATAAGAACAAACTATGCTCACCCCTTGTTTCATTTTTTAACGAGGTTAACACACGACCAGGAACTATCTTTGTACATCTGTTCATGAGCCATATGAGAACATTTCTCCCAAGAGGTATTCACTAGATGTAAGAACCAGACTCTGGGAGGAATACATGTCAATTTGTACCATACACAAATTGTGTTCCACTGCCCCCAGTACATAATATATTATGCCATCTATGTGATCTTCAACAAATGTGGAGATGGAACGGGTAGCCACATAATTGACCTGTGGCGGGGAAGGTACTACTTGTATACAAGAGCCGATATGGGACAATGGTTGCAAAGGAGGCACTTGGTGACCAATGAATGACAATTGATCAATAGTCACAATTCTCCCTTCGTGCATAAAAAAAACCACATGGAAAAGTGAAGAAACAAGAGCTCACATGACATTAACATAGTCGCACCCAAGGAGAAGATTGAAATCTGAGGGAGCTTGGACTATCATCACATCTATATAGACAACCTTTCCTACCAAAGTAATAGGGAACTTCAGAAGGACCCCCAAGGCTTAATTGGTTCCTTTATTGAAATCCATCATATTATGACTGATAGGTACAAGCTATGGGGAGCCCAAATATTTCCAAGTAGTAGAAGACATGATGCTAACAGACGCACATTCATCTAATATAGTGCTATTTGCTACCATATTATAGGCTTGTACTCTGATATGGAAGGGCACATAATATGGGAGGTGGAAAGCAGTCAATGGACCCCAATCAAAAGAGATGACATAACTACTTGGTGGGGGTATCATATGATTACCCCCATGCTCTGTAGGAATAGAAGAAGGACTCTCCTGAACAACCGAGATAGGAGGGTCACTCTTCTATTCATGAGAATCTGAGGAGATCAGAAGAACATGAGCAGTACAATCACCACTCTCTTCTGAAATAGAGTGAGAAACTGGTGGTGGAACCAAGTCGACACTGTTTTCAACCGATGGTTGGTCGGAAATGAACACAAAAGAGTCTTTCTTAGGAAGAGAAGGAAAGACAAGAGATGAATTGAAGTCAATCTCTTTACCAACCAAGAGAGGGTCAGGAAAAATCCTGTGATAACCAACAGGAAGGTGGGGTTGAGGAGCTGTAGGGTTTTCCAAAACTTTGGAATCTTTATCCATAAGAAGACAAAGGTGAAGAAGATGTTATCCTTCACATAACCTGTAGGGGAATATAATTTCTCTCTTCTTCTTACGATCGTTAGCTGAAGGCATAATATCGACATGATCTCTAGAGGTCTATGGGGATGGCCAGTTCATGTTTTGAGACCATACCCCTAAGACTCTGGGAATGTCAGTCAGTCTCGAAGGAGATGGTCAACCTTACATAGCTTGCCAAGGGAGTCTAATCTTATTTGGAGGATCGGTAGGTTTGTCTATAATTGGTGCATTTCGAGTAATAGTTGCATAGTTGGCCTCTCGCTTATCTGACTTCTTCTTCTTCTTAGCCTCTCGGTTACTAGATTTCAAACTTTCACCATGCGAAGTAGAAGAGGAAGAGGAAGAAATAGGGGAAGAAAGGGAGAGGTCAACCTTAGAATCATTGTGACATGATTCGAATGAAGGGGAAGTTTGGAAAGGGGTCAGGACACTCGGGACCACTGAGGTTGAAAACAACTAGACAAGTAGACCAATGGTTAACCTAGAAAGGGACAACATTGCCATATACGGAGCACGAACATTTCCAAAAGAAGGAAAAGAACCAAGATTCCCATCTGAGGGAAATCCTTGACTAGTAGATTTTAGAAATGTTTCCATTGGAATAGACCCTAAACAATTACTAATAAATATAACTTTAACCAGGAATACTTTGTGGGAAGTTAATTTTAGAGCACTAAAAAAAAAGTTTGCGTTTTCATGTTTTAAGAGTCGAGAAAAGGGAAAAAGGTGACTCCATTTGATTTTGAAGTTAACGAGATTGAAAGGACACATGCCCGATGATATTTTAAATTTAATGAGCCAAAAATACCAAAATGACTTCTCTAGATAATCTAGGAAAAAGGATTACCATGTAACCGTGAATTGTAGAATACCTCTCGGCAGACTAAGAAGTATGGGTAGGTGATGTCCCTGAACGCTATGTTCGGTGTGTCACATTTACAAGGTGGCAGACTCGACTTCCTATGGATAAAGGATTTCAGACCTAGTGGGGTCTCCCGTCATATAAATGATGGTATGGGTAGCACAATTCTGTACTAGCGTTATCTAGTGCTGAGGCAAATGACAACTACTAGGTTTAAAGACATCGGAACACATCTCTAGCCTAGACCACTAAATGTGAGTGTTAAGTTTCAATGCTTCCTTAGGTTAATTCAATAAATTTTAACGGTTGATCTTGAATCAAGTTTCAATTTCAACTCCCTACTGTTGTCAACTAAAACGACTCCTACATGCAGATATATAAGAAAAGAGATCATTCTTTGATGAAAGTTAAAACTAATTGAGACATAGTGAGCACACAATCAATGCAACAAACAAAGAATGAAAACTTTCACTAATACATGTCCTAAATGCACTTACTTTTCCTTTAACAAAAAAATAAGCTCCATTTCATTTCCATGCCTATGATGATGCAATTCTAGCTTCTCAATAATGCTACTAATGCAATATTTTCGCTTAAGTAAACTGGAATGATGTCCTTCTTTTCATAAAATACAAAATGAATCTTTCACATAAATCACTTTAATGAAAATTTTCACAATTCCAAACAAACAAGCATCGATCAAATCCAAAGCATGATAAATGAAACTAAAAACAACTTCTTCACTGAATCAAACAAACTAAACACATAAATGCTTCAATCAAGAAACCAAGCAATGTAATCTATGCTTGGAAAGAGAAAAGAGACACTCGAAATAAGAGAACAAATGAGAATCTTTCACCCATTCAACTAAAAATGAAGCAATGAACAAGAGAGTCTGAAGGTCAAGACAAACTGGCATGGGAATGGGAGAAATTCAGATTTTTTCTTAACTCAGAGACTAGCACTGTTTCCTAACTGACAACTAGTGTTGATCGAGGGATTCAAAGAAAAAATAAGAAATAACTTCACACAGTGGCAGACTTAACACATCAGAAGGTGGGCTAAACCAAGGAAGCACAAAAAACAAGCTAAATGAAGCTCCCTAGTCAAGGAGAACATAGTCAAAACAAGCTGAGAGGCAGGAAACAAAAGAGCAAGAAACATTGGTCAAGACCTGGGGTGAACCCTAAGCTTCACCTATAGGCACCAACCTGATTGCCTAACTGACAAGAAACATGAGAAGGGGGTCAGCGGGACTACCTCTGAGCATATCGCGTTGATCGGTGTGACTTTCAACAAAATAAGTGCGTTGACCGAGGATGCAAGGAAAAAATAAAAGAACTTCAAAGGCTCAGACTAGAATTGCTACTGTAAATTCAGAACCTAGACTAATAAACAAGGTAGAGAAAATAGAACTGAAAGGAAAGGGTGATATTATAGAAGTTCACACAAAACCATGGAATTACAAACAAGCAAAAAGAAAGATTCTATCCCTAGTGGAGTCGCCAATTTGTGCCGAAGTAAAATTCTGTGCGGACACAAACAATTCCTCTAGCCTAAGAGCGGGTCTAACCACAAATAATACATTCTATGGAGGATTTCCTTAGGTTAGAACCAATTAAGAGGGCCTACCTCTTAGTATGCTTATCCCATTTGATGATGACCTTGCTTGCTCGCTCTAGCTATCTCCTGTTTCCTTCTTCGAGCACCTCAAACAAGTAAACAAAAACAAACAATGTTGGGCATGGAATCCCCATAAGGCCAGTTTTGGGGTTGAAAGCCCAAGTTTTGACCAAATTTTTTTTTTAAATCTTTGCGAATTATGGGCGCGGGGTGTAGAATTATAATAGAGTCACAAGGTTGTTTGCCCTATTTTTTGTAGTGTAATGTGGACTGGATAGACCTACCCATGGCTCGCGAACCATGGGATTGTATAAATAGAGTGAGGCTCTAGGTGGATAAGTTAACTAATAGCTAATATGGAATATAGAAGAGTAAGAGAGGTCTAAGTGATTACGCTTGAGTGTAAAGTGCGTTTGTAGGTCGTAGGGTAGGGAAAGGTGTTGCAGCTTAGTGCGCAGAGGCCTAGTAGTCTATAGCTGAGTGGGCGGACCCCTGCAACTGAGTGCATAGGGTAGGTCTAGTCTGTAACCATTGGAAGAATCAATAAAGAGAAAGTTACCATATTTCTATACATCTTTACCTGTTTTAATATATGATTGGGTATAATTTGCAAGTATATTGTTTATATGTTGTGCAAACATATTTGAATGTTTTGTATAACTAATTATAACATAAGACATCCAAGTCCGTGAAGGTAATTAAATGGGATAGGAAGATAAGTAAGACCACAGGTAATAGTACAGAGTGTGGCTCTAATAGCGCAAAAGCTCCAAAATCCCTAGTTAGGGCTACGCGAAGGCACTATATCAAGGTGTGAGGAACAAGGAAGTGCGCGAAGTGACCTGCATGCAGGGACAAACTATGAGACCAGTGGAACCTCTCAAACATCGCAAGGGTGCAAAAACCTAGTTCTAACACCCTCCCATACTACTTTGGGTGAGATCTCAGTCTACACCCAGCGAAATATTTTCGAAAGGGCCAGTAGTACAGGGATTTGTTTGGCTAATTAATTCCAAAACTGGGTCAGGCCCCAACAAGCCAACAAATGGTTTCATTTCTAGGACCACGATCTGCATAGAGATGTCTGATGTCATATCACTCAAATCTGATAAAGGAAGGAATTGAAGTTTGGATGGACAGGAATATTCACAAGTTCCTCGTACAGGAAAACAAGAATCCACGACTATCAAAGGAAGAGTGGTTAGACTACTACTTATATATAAATATCCATGAAATCTTCTTTGCATACCTCCCTACTAAATTGTATGAGTGGGTTGCGAAGCTAGCAGATAGCTAAGGAAGGTGTAAACTTGACAAACCTATTGTGTGGACTCCAGAATTAGTGCACAGATTGGAAGCATCGGAAGATAAGATCGTGCGTGATGTCGACCATTGGCTTGAATTAATCATAGGAGTATCCATCATTGAATTCACACTAGATAATTCAGTCAGTTATAGCAAGGAAAAATGACGCTTCGTCAGGGGATTGTGAGGTATGTATGTTAAATATTTGAACACTTGGATTAAAATGCTACTGTGTGAAAAATAGGTTATGTGAATAAATTGATGTTTGGGGCTACACAAAGTGGGAGAATCTTCAGAAACAAAGGTAACACAAGACTAGAGACTATCCCCTTCATTTCAGCTCCACGAGGGGGCAAGGAAGAGCTCACAAAGGTCTCGCCAAGAAGTATAATCAATATCATAAGATAAAGAATTCCGCGCACTACACCTCCACCCACACCACTGCTAGTTTCACCATATTCACCCTCGTCTTTGCTCATACCACCTCCGCCACCACCGTGAAGTAGTATGGCAAGCACGATAAAGTTGCCTGTGTTGAAGGGAGTAGTGAATGAAGATCTAGACTAGTTTTGGTTTGTGATAAAAGCTGTATGGGAAGCATGGGGAGTCATGGATGAAAATATAAGGAAGGCAACATTGGTCAACACTCTGTAGGATTGCACGCTGACCTGGTACATTAAGAATTCCAATGACAATCTGAATGTCAGGATTGCAGATATCCAGGCTATGCTAAAAAAATTTAGTAAGACAAAGTCAGAGGCATAGTTGATCATTGGATTCAAGGAAATCACAATGCTACTAGGCAAAACCCTATGGGTGTTGGCTCAAAGACTGAAGTGCACAATTTTTTAAGTGAACATGACATTAACATATGTGAAACACCACGAATGGTTTATAGCTTCATTAACACCACATCTATGGAACCCGTTGTCGCAACAAAGTCTATCCACTCAGGCCGATGCGTTGTAGGTCATGATGAGATTGCACGAGACCCCGGTACAAGATCCTAACCTGGGAGTTCAGCAGATTCATGTGCAATAGAAAAACTTATGCCTGGAGATGTAAAGTTTAAAACGGGATAGGACAACCCACCTAGAGGTGCATGAAGAGGTATGGTGCATAAAATGTGAAGGCCAGGGGCACGACAAGGACCACTACTCAGTGTTTGTGAATTACCTTGCGGGAGTAGGGTCAGTGCCACTAAGACTGGGGGCACAAGCAGGACCAAGCATAGTGCCTGCACTATGGTGCACGATTTATCGGATAGGAGAAAGCATGCTACATATAACTGCCATCTATTACAGAACTATACGTAGAATTCAATCTAGTTGTTCTGTAATTTCTATATGTAGTTTTTAACCCCATACAAAAATTACCTGCATACGAATTCTAAATCACAAGAAAAAAAATGTGAGAGCATAACACATAAAACACATATACACAGAGATTTCCCACTGGATCCCAAAATCGGGATTACCTGCTTGATTTTTTATTATATTCCTTTCAATGTTACAATACATATTTATACATGCCGAAGCATCCAATACCATCTACCGAAAACCATCACGTCCAATACCATGGACCAAAAAACCATCGCATCCAAAAAACATGTGCGAAAATCATGCACAAAACCAAAGGTGGGTCCGCCCGACCTAACATAGGTCCAAAACCAAAATTTTCCCCATAAATTGGGGTTACGGGTACCCCTCAAACCCCCTATTAACTATGTGGAAAGAATATAGCACAACCCAACAATCTCCCAGTTGTTGCCACAGGAGAACTTAGTCATTTTTCCAGCCATGAAACACCCATTGTTTCTCTACACCAAGAGGACTTCTCAAATCAAAGTGTCCACCTTTACTGGCAACACCTTTTTGTCTTCTATCATATCCCTCACAAAGTGACACTGAACATCAATGTGCTTTGTCTTTGAATGATAAGCAGGGTTCTT